>JARYHS010002458.1:0-22534 GCA_031002005.1 Vandiemenella viatica
CCGCCTCTAGACGACCTCGGCCACTCCGATCTAGTTAGTACCGCACTGGATTTTCCGAACAGTGTTGCAGATCAGCAAAAAATTCAGCTTTCAGTAACGAGTTCGAAAAAAGTCTAAGAAAGAATACTAAACCTGTGAAACATTTGCGTGTCTATTAAAAAAAAAATAGAAATTAACTTGGCTATTTCGGGCGTGTAATGTAAAATGATTTGTTCACGTGAAAACTTCCAGGCCACGATTTAGTGAGACCAGGTCGGGTCGTTTAAAGGGGCGTTTAGAGTGATTAGGACGGCGCGGCATGACACAAAGAGAAGAGGTATTGGCCGCAGATTTTAGGTTGGCCGCAAATTTCACTGGTCGCAGTTTTCACATATCCCAGGGAAAACATGCGATTAGATTTGCAATTGTTGTTGCGTCGCGGTTATAACAAACATTCAACATCAAAGCCAATACCGCATTGCTCACGTGGAACCTGCGGTAATAATACACTAACTAACACCAGGCAAAAGGAATAAAGTAATTGTACATTGTTGTTTCTTTATGACGGTTACCAAGAATAACACAAGACGACTGACATCTAGCGGCTATTAAATAAACTAGACTATGTATTCGTTTCTCCAATAGCCGAGCCGGGGCGCAGCGATCGATAGTTTGGACAAAAGAATACCTGTACTTTGTAATAAGTATATTCTTTTTGAAACACCCTGTACAAGTGTTGTCGCAGATGAGAGGAAAAACTGCCAACTGTCCAAAGAGATAGGCTTAAAAGGTATACAACGCATTGTTGGTGGTGATTTCTATACTGAAAAATCTAACGAATCGAAAGATTGCAGCCTCTTGCGATCATGAGCAGTTATGCTGAGATATAAAACAGGCCATACACGTTACGACGGTCGCACGGACCGTCGCACGGACTTGGGTCGTATGCGACAAATCCAAACGTGAATGGGCTGGTCGTATAGCGGACTGTACGACCAAGGTCATGTCGCAGGTCCGTTGAAATTTCCATCGAACCTTGCGACACGACACGCCCCGATCTTACCCGACAAGCTCCGATCGCACCGGTCGTAACGTGAGTGGTCCGTGAGACGGTCCGTGCAACCATGCTATCAGAACCGGGTAGTGTAAAATGTCAAAAATTGGCATTTTTATTTTTTGAGTGAAAAATAATCTACAAACTTTCCTGATTACAATGATATACAGTTTATTGGCATAATACATTTCTTCGAGGTGTTACTGACAGTTTTCATTAACCCTACACTCAGACACACACCTACTTGATATTTCTCAAATCTCGAAAATTTCTACGTTATGTACCTTCTTCTCAGGAATGAAATATTAAATTAACTTGAAATGATGCATGATTTACCGAAAACATTGAACGAATTTAAAGATAAACTTTGTAGAGGGCAAATGTAGATGGGTGCAGGATAGGGGGAAGATGGGGTGTAGGGAAATTACCACCGGAGCCTGTGCTCCATTGCAATGAAATTAAATTTGAAATTTTGCACATTTACAGATAAATCACGATCTGTAAAGCAAAATTAAAATAATCGAAGCAATAGCTAGCGAGTTGTAATATAATAAGTATCTGAAATATTTGCTAAAGATAGTTATATAAGCAATGTAGTCTTCACGGGTGTGCAGCCGGATGGTGTTTTGGAAACACAACGTTTCGACAACCAGCTCGGCTGTCTTCATCAGGTGTCCGGTGTCTACAGGCTGACGAAAGCTGGCAGTCACCGGACACCTGATGAAAACAGCCGAGCTGGTCGTCGAAACGTTGTGTTTCCAAAACACCATCCGGCTGCACACCCGTGAAGACTACATTGCTTCAGTACGCCGGGAAAGTCTCCACGCACACGATAGTTATATAATTTCCAATTTATAAAATCTAAACCAGTTTCTTACCAAAAAATAAGTATGCTTCACAAGTTGTATCATTAACATTAGATTACACCATACAAATGTTATTAAATTATCTAAAGTAACATCAGAAAAAAGGTACCAACATAACTAGAGTCAGTTTTTTAATTTTTTTTGCTTGTTTACATTGAATATTACTGAAAATATACAATATATTTTAATGATAGACCCTATTAATTAGACACTAAGAGAGACAATTTGACGACTGTGGTGAAATTTTGTAGAACCGTCTATGCGACGAGTCGCAACGTGTGTGTGGTAATAAGACTGTCGTTGCGACGGTTCGACGGACAGTCTTTGCGACCGTCGTAACGTGTATGGCCTGCTTATGACATCAGTCTAGTCACACTTTTCTAACGAATGACCATCGTGAAACATTCAGATAAAGAGTTGCTAGAATTTTTTGCATTATGAACTCAGCCCTTAACCCCCTCCCCTCCCCCCCCTCTCTTTTTGATCGGCATGTGATGAGGAAAGGAACAAAATCTAGCTTGTACAAGCTTTTATGCCAACTGAACAGGCGGACTTGAACAATGTAAAATATGTCATCGACGGAAGGTTTTTGTAACACCGAGTTCAATGGCACCACAGTCAGCCATATGCAGAAATTTGCAACAGTTATGTCTTATAAGTCAAACTACAAATGAAATGCCATAGTCATTTTCGATGGCTACCCCGACAAAGTGCGTGAAAAAACCAAGGGCATAGAACTACTGAGAAGAGCCCGAAGAAAACAATCTGCTGTCTCACAGCACAGTTTCCTTGCAAACTCTAAAAACAAGACCCAGTTATGAATAGCTTATGGAAAATTTGATGAATCAAAAATTGATCCATAGCAAGCGGGAGAGGATGCTGGTATCCTAATTATCACAACAACTCTCAAGTTGACCTCTTCAACTGATCCGTGACAGTGGTTGGGGAAGATATCAACCTTTCTGTGATTTTCATTGGCCTGTGTAGCCATGTTGTAAAGAATGCCTTATGTATAAAACCAGGAAAAGGAAAGGTATCTCAAACCAACCCTCATTTTTACTATATAATGAACCTGCACACGATGAGTGATTGTGACACCATTTTTTTCATTGTTCAATCAGGGTAAATTAAAGTCCTGCAGAAGAACAATGACTTGCTATCAGTGATTAATGCTTTCAGAGACTCTCAAGCACACCAGGAAAAGATTGCCGAAGCAGGAAACATGGTTCTCATAGCTCTGTATGTGAAAGGATCAGGGACTAGTATGAAAGATTTCAGATACAGGCAATACATATCATCATCATATAAGGGCAAACCCAATATTGCCTTATTACCTCCACCGATATTCACGCAACGTTACTTTCAAATGCAGCAGTGATCCTTGTTTTAATGGCATTCGGCTTTGTAGTCATTCAGCCAGCATAATCTGTGTTTCAGTTTTCTCAATTGTGACAGATTCTTCTAGTGTTGTTGATAGTCTAAAGCGGCGGTCCCCAAACTTTTTACCCCGTCGACCCCTTGATACTATATTTGCCTTCTTATCGACCCCCACAAGTATTTAATAAAAACATTAAATCATTTTTGGCATTTCTGATGCTAAACAATAAGGAGGCCTGCACAACAACTCACTTGGGAACCATCAGACCTGTTCAGAACGGATTATGATCCCACGAGTATATGTTGAATGGTATTTACTCCATATGTCTGTGTTACAATTATTTCTTCAAAATGAGCCCTGGGTGCCGAGAAATTAACGCGGAAACATATGTGAATATCTTTTAAATATTATAATTTTTGTGCGTTATTTAAAAGGTTCAGTGTGGTGTATGCGGTAAGGCATTCAATTCCTATTTTGCGAATCCGGGTTCAAATCCCCATACTGCCAAATATTTTTATTTCTTTTTTCATATGCAGTAATCATTGAGCATTGATTTTATTTCATTTAAAATTCATTTGCGAATTTTTATTATCCGAAATAAGACATTCTGTTAGTTTCAAACATTTACATGCTACCACCACTGAACGGAAATAAGTACAGGGCGTTCGCCGGGAAACGCAACCCACTGTTAGCGCTACAAGGAAGAAACTGCTCCCGGCGAGCGAGCGATCAGCTTCCGGCATTGTTCGACCGTCGGCCGCGGACTATTTCACAATAATTACGCTTCATAAACTTGTATGTGCTAAGCATTTAAATGTGTCGTAATTCATTAGCTTACCTTATAAAAGATGCTGGAAGTGTTGACCCTCTTGTGTAATGCACATTTCACATCTTCTGAACATATTTCGAGACACACGCTGGATTTCACCTTTGTCAATGGACATTATTACTTGATAGATTTTTTCCTCAAGTTCTTCCAATGTGTGAGGATTTCCTTCGTACACCTTACCCTTAAGTTTACCCCAAAGGTAGAAGTCACAAGGGTTTAAATCCGGTGATCTGGCGGGCCACAACCCACGGCTGATTACACGATCATAAAACACTTCGTCAAGTGCAGCAAGCGAATTTCTAGCGGTGTGAGCTGTCGCCCCATCCTGTTGAAAATAGCCGTACAATTTTTCTTCTTCAGTAAGTTTCTCGAAAAACGGTTTCACAATATTTTCGATATATCTTGCGGAAGTAAGAGTTTCACGGAAGAAAATTGGACCTATGATTCTCGAAGCACTAATCGCACACCAAACACCCACTTTTAAGTCATGCAATGGCAGTTGGAGTAGAGTATTTGGTTTTTCTGAACTCCAATGTCGACTGTTTTGAGCGTTAACATAACCACTCAGATGAAACCAGGCCTCATCAGAGAAAAACGTCAGTTGCGGATCAACAGTGCCATCGTGGACACCCTGCAGGTACCAGTTGCAAAATCTAATCCTAGGCCCCTGGTCTATTTCTGTAATTTTATGCACCACAATTGTTTTGTACGGCTTTAAGTGAACTAGCTTTGTTACTTTCCAAGCTGACGTCTTAGATACGCCTGCCTGCTGCCCTAACTGACTTAATGATTTTTTGGATGACTGTTCTAGTCGAAAAGCGATATCGTCAATTTTCTCCTCTGTGAGAATACGGTTGACCGACAGTCTCTTTTTGTTAAAAAATGAACTCGTTTCTCTTACTTTTTTAACCAGACGCAGAATTGTTGATTTAGCTGGCAGTAAAGCGCCAGGATATTCGCGACGAAATTTACTGCGACACTTTTTAAACGACTTCTTCTTCACATATGTATCGTAGAGAAATATTCTTTGTTGCAAACTGTAACGTACCATAATTTTACTCACACTCAAACACGGTACAGATTAGTAAGAGTATGAAGCCCTAAACCAGCCAAATCGCAAAGAAACGTTTATTCACAACACTGATTAATAAGAGACTGAAGTCACAAACTAGCTACAATGCAAAGAAACCGTTCTTAACCATGTAAGGGTCCCATTATACTGTGCCACTGCACTGTTGGGGCAGCGGAGGTGTTAAACAGTGCGGTGATTCACGGTATCGTGTGGCGGGAACCGCTGGCCCCGCTGACCGAGCAAGTTGCCGACGGCAACAGACTGGGAGGGTTGCGTTTCCCGGCGAACGCCCTGTATAACTGTGGTAGGGAGGAAAAAACCCGGACCTTATGGCTGTAATATATGTACTTTACGATATTAATTGTAGAGATACAAGATAGAAACGATGAACATAAAATATACCTGTTTCATTAAAAAAATAAAAATAAAAAAAACCACACACACACACACACACACACATAAACAATAAACTTATCAACAATGAAATAATGATTTTCTAAAAATAAAAAATTGGGACTGTATATTCTGTAATATTTTGTTTTTAAAAAATATTTCTCATAATAAAAATTCGTAAATGAATTTTAAATGAAATAAAATCAATTCTCAATGATTACTGCATATAAAAAAGAAATAAAAATATTTGGCAGTATAGGGATTTGAACCCGGGTTCGCAAAATGGGAATTAAACGCCTCACCGCATACACGACACTGAACCTTTTAAATAACGTACTAAAATTATAATATTTAAAAGATATTCACATTTTTCCGCGTTAATTTCTCGTAGTGATGTGCCGGATCGTTAAAAATGTATATCCGCGGATACGGATCATTGGTGTCTAGATCCGCGAATACGGATACGGATCTCAACTTGGACCACAGTGAAAAAGTCGTCTACTACGATCTATTATTGACGAATGTCCAGCTTCCGCGACTGTGGAGCTCAATTCAAGAATTAGTGAGCCCTTGTAGGACACCACAAAAAAATTGAGCGTACAGAACTCGTGTATATCCGACGTTATTCCTCATAAATTGTATGATGAGATGCAAGTTCCTGCTGACAGTGGGGAAACTCCCAACCTCATCACACCCACCGTTCTTGAGATTTTGTCTTTTTTGAAGAATGAATTATCGTTTTTCTGAAATCGACAAAAATATATTGTTCCAAATAGCAACGTATTTAGTTCACGTTACAAAGGTAAATTTTTCAGTGACTTTTTCATCAAATACATAAAACAAAAATTACTTACAGCTTCAAAAACAGAAGTAAATCACACAACAAGTACAATTAGCACAGAAAAACCAAACGCTGTAGAAAAAGTACACTGCAACTATTTAGAAGACTCTATGGCCAAAATATTAGATATTGACGATAATGATGAGGAAGCTGAAAACCAACTATCGTGTACCAATTCTAATTTGCTAGCAGAATGTGCTAATGAAAAATTATATCAAGAGATCAAGATCCATTAAAGTATTGGCAGAATAATAGTAAAAAATTAGGAGGTCTATGACACATGGCTCGCACATTTTATGATCACCTGCAACAAGCGTTCCAAGTGGACAGTTTTTCAGTGCAGCAGGAATTATTTATGATCCTCATCCTGATAGACTTTTGGATGACAAAGCTGCCAAGTTACTCTTTTAGAAGTACAATTTGTCAAACTTAATTTTAAATATAACTTTTTTAAAGTTTCTGTAAAAGTGATTATTTTACCTGATGTAAGCCCTCAAGTGGCACCTTAATAATAATTTCAGTTAGCAAATCACGAAGATTAGAGGTCTGATCTCACTATAAAGATAATCAAAATAATTCCTTAAAACTTACTATAGTGGTAAGTTACCAGTTACCTTTGGTAAACTAGTAAAATAAATCTTTATAAAAGATCCGTTTAAGATCCGCTAAAAAATTAACGGATACGGATACAGATATTTTTTTCCCCTCGGATATCCGCGGATAAGGATACGAATACGGATATCCGGCACATCACTAATTTCTCGGTACCCGGGGCTCATTTTAAAGAAATAATTGTAACACAGACATATGGAGTAAATACCCTTCAACATATACTCGTGGGATCAAAATCCGTTCTGAACAGGTTTGATGGTCTCCAAGTCAGCGAAATAACTTATAAAATGCACCCAATAAAATTAACAGAAAAACTAGATACTTTCCACTATTATTATAATCTCAAAAAAAAAAAAAAAATAGGAACAAAACTATGGATAGATGGAATAAATTTCAAATAAAAGACCTGCCAAAAAGAACAGATGGTTGTTGTACTGCTTTAACTTGTCACATAGCTATGGACGTAAGGCACTCCTCGGGTGAGCCTCTGCAACTATCACCTGTTAGCAACCACCCTACTTCAGTGTGCAAAAGTAATTGCTTGAAAGTTTCATCACTTTCTTCACCTGACTTCGTAAACAGACGAGAATCGAAAGGATGGGCTTTAATTTTACTTATTGACCTGATTTTTAGTAGAACATTTCTATTTTTTCCTGTACAGTTTAATTGATCCTCTTTAGTATTAATCGACCCCTCTGTATTAATCGACCCCGGGAGATCTCTTATCGACCCCAAGGGGTCGGTATCGACCACTTTGGAGACCCCTGGTCTAAAGTGAAAGAACAATACAGGACGAAAGCAACAGTTAATTAAAACCAACCATGTCCTGGGCCAGACTCGAACCTGCGACTGCTGCAAGGCGAAGCCAGCACGCTAACCCTGCGCTATCGAGGCCGCGGCAGTGGTAATTCAGTCAAACCACACTCTACGAGCAAAATAGAGATAGAACGAGTGGGAGTGGAAAAAAACAAACAAACAAACAAAGAGTGGTCTCGTACCAGTCCAGACCCGAAAAAGACTCAAAACTCCTGCACATTTCTTGTAAATGCAAAAAAGGCTGCCAATGAAATTGTAGAGGCAGAAAGGCAGGTTTACAGTGCTCCCCGATATGTACATCATGCGAAGGACTTTGTGAAAACGTCGAGCCCCTGGATGATGGCTTTGACATGGAAGAAGAGGAGACCGAACAAAGTGACCAAGGATTGAAGGAGGACACATACACGAAATGGAACATGTGTCTAATCCGATAATATATTTCGTAATCATCCATCTCTCCTCGAGATACGATGAAGAGTTAATATTTTCTCACCACATCTTTAGTTTCCCAGATGAAGACGACCCGACGCCAAAGAAAAAAACCCTAACCTGTGCCAGGACGCTCCGCCTTCATAGAAACTCAGCCCGTACACTCTAATCGGCAACGGATCATAGAATGTAAACTCTTTGGCAAAAAAATTGACTGTCGGCGCCTGAGTCTAAGTCTCTTATTTCGCACAATGTGGCATCATTGCGCGTATTCAACTCAGCGCCATCTGTTATTCATTTCCTTAAGTCAAGCCTCGAACAAAGCAGGAAGACTCCGCCCGCCCATTGACGATTCTTCTTGGTAGTTCATCTATCATTCCCCACATTTCAGTAAAAAGCTATTGACAGATCTCGAAACAAGTAACGCATTTTCCTGTCCCTGGATTGACTGTAATATTAGGCAAGATATCGCCGACAATACCTCAATCGGACGAAATTCTGTTCCAGCTACACTTTTCTTAAATTAAGATCGTGAAACATATCGTTAAAGTTGTTATTAACAAGGTTGCACTAAAGCGCAGTAAAAATGAGGTTCAGTTATACATTTTATTCCAAATGATTAGCGTAAAATTATAACGATATTTATTTATATATTGATGTGGCTATTCAGTTGCAATAATGCAACACATAATGGGGTGTGTGATCCGAGAAGTGGGTGTAAATGTTCAAATATCCAGAGTTTGTGGTTCTAAAAAACTATTGAAACGATTATAAAGAGATTATTTCGGATAATTGTCTAATGCCAGTTGAATGTAACTGACTTCCGAGACAGGATAAGGTTGTTTACCCACTGCACGAGCCGTCTGTGAAAATGAGCTCCGTTTGCTTGTGGCTAACCATCTACTCTTGTAAACGCGTGGTCCTCGGTTCGAGTCTAGTTTTTCCAATTATTTTTTTGCATTTATTTTAAACAAGTCGAACCTACAACTGCGTTATGCGTAAAATATAACATCGACTCTTACCTGCTTGCGTCAGGACATAACATACTTAAGGAAAGACTTATAACTGAGTGCTTCTTAATGAACTGCACACGTAACTATGAAAGCTTTCACAGAGGTAACACTGAAAGAAATCTTCTCGGGCTTCAACATCGTCGAAATAGTGTCGTGTGGTTACGTTAGGTGGACTATAACGAGTTCGCACCATCGTCAAGGAGACGAAAAACTAAATAATATTACTATACCAATTTCTTATTATGCGTCTGGATTTACGATTCGTCGACTTCTAAGTCATTAAAGGTGGGAAGGGAATGGAGACAAGGAATGGGAAGGAATTCGGACCATGGGTTTTCGAAGAAATAATCCCGCCATTCACACGAAGTGACTTGGAGAAACGAAGGAGAATCCAAATCTGGAAAGCCGTATAGGAATTCAAACCCGCTTCCTCTCGAATGCGGAGCCATAGCGTTAACGCTCAGCCATTAGGTTCAGTTTTTCAATATATTTCGTATTTGGTCTATGATGCCGTCCATAAAATTATTTAAAAAATCTATTGAAAAGTTAAAAATCGTAAATCTGATGAGAGCGGGGATATCAAAAAAATCAGAAACGCAATTCAAATTTCATTTTCTCTCTCTCTACTCTTTTCGCACCTCTCTCTCTCTTTTTTAATTTTTTTTGCTAGGGCTTTACGGCTCGTCGACAGCAAGGTCATTAGACACGGGATCGGATTGGGGCAAGAAACGGGCAGGAACTCGGCCATGGCCTTTTCAAGGAAGCATCCGGGCGTTCGCCTGGAGTGACTTGGGGAAACCATGGAAAACCCAGATCTAGATGCCCGGACGGGGATTCAAACCCGCGTCCTCCCGAATACGAGGCCAGAACGTTAACCGTTCACGCACCACACCCGGTACTTTTTTTTATTTTTAGCAGCTATCAAATTCAAAGTGAATATAAGCTCCCTCTTATATGGAAGATATTGTCAAATTAATCCCGTTGTTTAATGAAGTAGTATTAAACCAAAAATGACGAGCAAAATTGATCGGTTTGCTAGTAACCAAATAGGTAACATTTCAGTCTTTTCGTAGAAATGTTAAAAAAATAAAAAAGAATCAATTTCACATTCTACTTGAGCAGAGACCTCACACCGGATGCTAAAACTACAGAACATTGCAGTCTCAATAAAATGTGGTAAAATAAGAAATTTCAATGTAGTTATGATGTAATTCTCTATAATATTTTCTCATTTTTTTCAAGTATGTCTTTCAGTAAAGATTAAGAGGTAGTTGGAATGAAATTATCACGCTGAGCAATAACACAGCTAATTGTTACAAAATTTTATAAATCGGCAGTACTACTCTCCGCAGCTAGAGTGTAATTCTAAAATATCGTAGTAGACGGAAACGTAGTGTTTACAAAGCGTATAATACTGGTTTCCTTGTTTCTTGCCACACTGACATTCCCGCACTGAATTTCAATTTTATGCCTCAGTTTTCCTCCTACAATGTTCTGATTGAATGCCTATAAGAATTTGCAATATTTAAACGTTCAAAAGAAATTGTTGCTTGTCATTCTGAGACAAAAATTCTTTGGGTTGGAATAAAATATATAGTAGCTACAGTTTGAATTTTGGAAAAACCGTGCCGCAAGAGAATCAATTCTTATCACCGATCAAGAAAAACAAAGTTACTTTCATAGCTTTTGTTGATTTAGGAAAAAAGCTTTTGGTAATGTAAGGCGGGACTAAATGTTCAAAATTTAAAAAAAGTCAGGTCCTACGTATCGAGATAGAAAAATATTTTATAATTGATATAAGAATCAAGTGGCTATAATAAAAGTAGAGAATCATGAGAGTCACCAATCAGTTGAAAAGTGTATCAGATATGGTTGCAGTTCATCCATACTAATATTCAACTTATATGTGGAGGAAGCTATAAAAGAAGTAAAAGAGGAATTTGACTGTGGTTCATGAAAAAGTAGTTTCAAATATTGACCCAGGAACCAGAGAGAACTTTTTAAAACTGTATGTATGGAGCATAGCACCTTATGGTAACGAAGCATGGACTTCAGGAATGCCTGAAAGAAATAAAATTGAAGCATTCGAAATGTGGTGCTATAGGAGGATGCTGAAAATTAAGTGGACAGTTAAACCACGAAATTAATATGTTTTGGAAATGATGGCTGACGAAAGAAGTTTGTGGAAGAATCGTAAACAAAGAAGAAACAGATTCGTGGGTGTTTTTTTTTAATACATTTGCGATTGGTTATGTATGAAGCAGATAACGGTGGACGTGTTTTAAGAGAGGTGTTTTGAGATGAAGGGGATAGTGCAAAATAAGAAGGGATGGTGGTTTATATCAAACCAATCGAGAGACTGACGACAGTAAAATAAGAGATAAGAGATTGAATAAGACAGAAGGTGCCGGCCGATTGAGATCTACTCCCCCGAAACACATCGATGGGGCCGACAGCTTAACGTCCAAATCCGGCGGACGAGTCACTGTCAGAAGTTCCATACGGCCGGCCTCGGTAGCGTAGGGGCTAGAGTGCTAGCTCTGCGTGCCGAAGGCCGCCGGTTCGAATCCGGCCGCGGGCATGGATGTTAAGTGTTGTATGTCTGTGTGAATGTCCTGTCCGTCCTGTGGCGTCAATACACTGAAAGCAATTAAATCACCTTGAGCTGGCTGTATGGCCTCCGTTGCCAAATGCCATTAAAATAAAAATAATAAAAAAATAAAATAAAAAAAAGTTCCATACGCGCTACAGAGAGGTTTCGGATTTAAACCAGGACTTTCGTGCACCATCTGATAATTAGTAATAATGCACCGCCACCGAAACATGTCCTAGTTCTAAAAAGTTCTTCAACCACCGGAGCTCAAATCAGGTGAGGCCGTATCTGACGCCGCGCATCATCACGGAGCTATAATGACCCGAAACGAGGAAGTTGGCTATAGAAGTGTAGCATTTAAAAATCAATCTTTCACCTCCGTCACATGCTGTTTGGTGCAGACGCGTAAATTCCAATTGAGGTAGCTGACTCAATCTCATACCACTGCGGCGCAAGACAATCTTCTTATATCTATCACCTTAGTAATATATGAATTTTATGAGCGGAACAGAATATAAAGCATCCGGCATCTTTAATTCCTTTAATTTATAGCTGCTAAAAATAGAAAAAAAGGGAGAGGGGTTGAAAATGAGAAAGAGAGACAGAAAAACATAAATTTGAATTGCGTTTCTGATTTCAGAGATTGTTTTGAAAACTCACCCTCTCATCAAATTATCTCACTTCTACCGACATTTTATCATTTACGATTATTAACTTTGCTTTAAGTAAATTTTTAAATAATTTTATGGATGTAATCGTAGGCCAAATACGACTAGTAATGAAAAAAGTTAAGATAATGGTGTCGCATTCGGGAGGAGACGGCTTCGAATACCTCCATCTATCGAGATTTGGGTTTTCTTTGGTTTCCCCAAATCACTCCAGGCAAATGGTGGTATAGTTCCTTTAAAAAGCCAAGGCCGAATTTCTTCCAGTTCCTTTTCCGCAGTCCTTCCCCGCCTCTAACGACCTCGACGTTAACGAAACGTAATGCCATAAGAAGGAAAAAAAATTGAATGGGAAGGAGTCATTGTTAG
The DNA here is from genome assembly GCA_031002005.1 of Vandiemenella viatica. Taxonomy (NCBI): domain Eukaryota; kingdom Metazoa; phylum Arthropoda; class Insecta; order Orthoptera; family Morabidae; genus Vandiemenella; species Vandiemenella viatica. Next base: position 12,910 of record JARYHS010002458.1, read on the forward strand.
TCCGGTTAATGCAAGCTGCGACCACAACAACTACTACTACTACAGCTACTGTAAAACACTGAAAAAACTCAGAAAGTCAATTCAGAACCGAAGAAGCCGAAATGTAAGCAAGGAAGCAAGCATTGTTCACGACAGAGCTGGTCCACACCGTCGCTCTTCTGCAAAACTTTGGTTGGAAAATAATCACCCACCCACCATACAGTTGCAGACTTGGCCCACAGTGACTACCACCTTTTCCTAAGCTGCGAAAATATTTGACCGACTTAGATATTAAAGATGAAGTTCAATGCTTGCTCAAAGACATGAGGCGAGCATACATTCTTTTTCCTTTTTTGCTTATGGTTTTACGCGTTGTCGACATCGAGGTCATTAGAGGCGTGAAAGGAGTTGTAGCAAGGATTTCTCCAATGGCCTTTTAAAGGAACCTTTCCAGTATTCACATAGAGTGATTTGGGGAAATCATTGAAACCCAAATCTGGATGGCCGGACGAGGATTAGAACCCGCAACCTCCCGAATGAGAGGCCAGCGCGTCAGCTCTTATTCCACCACGCTCCACTATTTTTATAAACTGTCACCGCATCTACAAAAATGCGTGTGCCGAATTGTGAAGATGCAGAAAAATAGATGATTGCTCAATCTTTCCAAAAGAGCCGATCGTGATAAATTATTACGTGTTATTTAGTGTTATAAAGGTATTCTTCTTGGCCGAAGGAAACAGGAAAGTTGGCACTTACTTCCTGTTAGAGGTTGCCACAACTACTTCTTCCAGTGTTGCCACGATTTCTGACTTCTGGCAGTGCTGTGGTAATTTCCTGTTCAAGGAAACGTATCTTACAGCTAGGCGGTATCAAGAGAACAGACACATTCCCGAAATAGAAATTTACTTTCCTTCCCCGTCTATCTATCTTATTTTTATTTGACTGATTATTTATGTTATAACAGTTTGATTCTTTATATAGATCATCATTAACTATTCAACTTCAAATGTTGTATCTTTATATATATATGTTTACTTTTATTATATAATGGACGAAGTAGGTTTCAGCGTAAGGCAAAGTAGCTGAACGGATAAGCATTGGCCTACGGAGGTGACGGTACTGGGTTCGTTCCCACCTCAAGTTGAGTATTTTTACATTGACTATCCCCTTCTCACTTGTTGTAAAATACATATCATATATGTAAAAGTGAACATTATTATATTTTACATCAAATTGTTTAAAAACAAACTCCTATGAAAATATTTTTTGTTTAGTTCATAGGCCACATTGGCGGTTAAAGGTTTGTGGAATTTAAAATATTGTTCATCCAATATAATGTGACGAGTTTAGTTGACTTTAGTTCCGTAAAGGCAGAGAGTGTGATTGGAGTTGTTGCTGTAGAGTTTCTCACTTGTAATGTCAAAGAAACTATTTTTTTCTGTTATTTTAAAATCATGTTGCGGCATTTTTACTGATAATATCCCATCAAGACATCAGGAGAAATACCATCAAAATCTTTAATCACTTGGGCTGTTGCAAGTTATTTCGCAAAACAAGAACACGTCGCGGACAATTTTGTCTCATGTTCGGTACTAATTACATAAATGACACGTGGGCAACTGGCAATGAAATATTGCCTTGAAGTCATTAGCATTAATATGCGTAATTATATGATTTTTTAACGATCGTTTCAACAGAACGGATAACCCTATATTCCTAAATAAGATTTGTTAATGCCAATTTCTCACTAATTATTGATCTTATAACTCCATAAATACTCAGCACTTGAGGTATTTCCTCATTCTAGCCTTACGGCAGCACCATCAGTTACCAACAGTTTCAGCATTAGTGACACTTACCTTTTCTTTTGAGCTATCACGTGAATAAGTCACTATGGACTCCATACTGATCCTGAATTTTCGCAAACAGGGTTTATTCTTGGAGTTTTACACAAACACAGTAAATATCTGTTACCAGTTGTATTGCTGCGACGTGTTACGCCTGAATGAAAATTTCAATTGTAAGCAAGTACTGAGCCTCCAAGGCTGTTGATTGCACATCCATGATTTTTTTGTCGAACGCTATTTTTCCTGATGCCTTACAAAGACATTTTCAATTAAAAAGGCTTAACTCACAATAAATTAAAATCACAGGAAAAAAGCGTTAAACAATTGTATCTTTGACAGAAAAAGTGAGAAACTCTACAGCAACAACTCCAATCACACTCTCTCCTTTACGGAACTAAAGTCAACTAAACTCGTCACATTATATTGGATGAACAATATTTTAAATTCATCAAACACACCTTTAACCGCCAATGTGGCCTATGAACTAAACAAAAAATATTTTCATAGGAGTTTGTTTTTAAACAATTTGATGTAAAATATAATAATGTTCACTTTTACATATATGATATGTATTTTACAACAAGTGAGAAGGGGATAGTCAATGTAAAAATACTCAACTTGAGGTGGGAAAGAACCCAGTAACGTCACCTCCGTAGGCCAATGCTTATCCGTTCAGCTACTTTGCCTTACGCTGAAACCTACTTCGTCCATTATATAATAAAAGTAAACATATATATATAAAGATACAACATTTGAAGTTGAATAGTTAATGATGATCTATATAAAGAATCAAACTGTTATAACATAAATAATCAGTCAAATAAAAATAAGATAGATAGACGGGGAAGGAAAGTAAATTTCTATTTCGGGAATGTGTCTGTTCTCTTGATACCGCCTAGCTGTAAGATACGTTTCCTTGAACAGGAAATTACCACAGCACTGCCAGAAGTCAGAAATCGTGGCAACACTGGAAGAAGTAGTTGTGGCAACCTCTAACAGGAAGTAAGTGCCAACTTTCCTGTTTCCTTCGGCCAAGAAGAATACCTTTATAACACTAAATAACACGTAATAATTTATCACGATCGGCTCTTTTGGAAAGATTGAGCAATCATCTATTTTTCTGCATCTTCACAATTCGGCACACGCATTTTTGTAGATGCGGTGACAGTTTATAAAAATAGTGGAGCGTGGTGGAATAAGAGCTGACGCGCTGGCCTCTCATTCGGGAGGTTGCGGGTTCTAATCCTCGTCCGGCCATCCAGATTTGGGTTTCAATGATTTCCCCAAATCACTCTATGTGAATACTGGAAAGGTTCCTTTAAAAGGCCATTGGAGAAATCCTTGCTACAACTCCTTTCACGCCTCTAATGACCTCGATGTCGACAACGCGTAAAACCATAAGCAAAAAAGGAAAAAGAATGTATGCTCGCCTCATGTCTTTGAGCAAGCATTGAACTTCATCTTTAATATCTAAGTCGGTCAAATATTTTCGCAGCTTAGGAAAAGGTGGTAGTCACTGTGGGCCAAGTCTGCAACTGTATGGTGGGTGGGTGATTATTTTCCAACCAAAGTTTTGCAGAAGAGCGACGGTGTGGACCAGCTCTGTCGTGAACAATGCTTGCTTCCTTGCTTACATTTCGGCTTCTTCGGTTCTGAATTGACTTTCTGAGTTTTTTCAGTGTTTTACAGTAGCTGTAGTAGTAGTAGTTGTTGTGGTCGCAGCTTGCATTAACCGGACTAACAATGACTCCTTCCCATTCAATTTTTTTTCCTTCTTATGGCATTACGTTTCGTTAACGTCGAGGTCGTTAGAGGCGGGGAAGGACTGCGGAAAAGGAACTGGAAGAAATTCGGCCTTGGCTTTTTAAAGGAACTATACCACCATTTGCCTGGAGTGATTTGGGGAAACCAAAGAAAACCCAAATCTCGATAGATGGAGGTATTCGAAGCCGTCTCCTCCCGAATGCGACACCATTATCTTAACTTTTTTCATTACTAGTCGTATTTGGCCTACGATTACATCCATAAAATTATTTAAAAATTTACTTAAAGCAAAGTTAATAATCGTAAATGATAAAATGTCGGTAGAAGTGAGATAATTTGATGAGAGGGTGAGTTTTCAAAACAATCTCTGAAATCAGAAACGCAATTCAAATTTATGTTTTTCTGTCTCTCTTTCTCATTTTCAACCCCTCTCCCTTTTTTTTCTATTTTTAGCAGCTATAAATTAAAGGAATGCTTTATATTCTGTTCCGCTCATAAAATTCATATATTACTAAGGTGATAGATATAAGAAGATTGTCTTGCGCCGCAGTGGTATGAGATTGAGTCAGCTACCTCAATTGGAATTTACGCGTCTGCACCAAACAGCATGTGACGGAGGTGAAAGATTGATTTTTAAATGCTACACTTCTATAGCCAACTTCCTCGTTTCGGGTCATTATAGCTCCGTGATGATGCGCGGCGTCAGATACGGCCTCACCTGATTTGAGCTCCGGTGGTTGAAGAACTTTTTAGAACTAGGACATGTTTCGGTGGCGGTGCATTATTACTAATTATCAGATGGTGCACGAAAGTCCTGGTTTAAATCCGAAACCTCTCTGTAGCGCGTATGGAACTTTTTTTTATTTATTTTTTTATTATTTTTTTTAATGGCATTTGGCAACGGAGGCCATACAGCCAGCTCAAGGTGATTTAATTGCTTTCAGTGTATTGACGCCACAGGACGGAACAGGACATTCACACAGACATACAACACTTAACATCCATGCCCGCGGCCGGATTCGAACCGGCGGCCTTCGGCACGCAGAGCTAGCACTCTAGCCCCTACGCTACCGAGGCCGGCCGTATGGAACTTCTGACAGTGACTCGTCAGCCGGATTTGGACGTTAAGCTGTCGGCCCCATCGATGTGTTTCGGGGGAGTAGATCTCAATCGGCCGGCACCTTCTGTCTTATTCAATCTCTTATCTCTACTGTCGTCAGTCTCTCGATTGGTTTGATATAAACCACCATCCCTTCTTATTTTGCACTATCCCCTTCATCTCAAAACACCTCTCTTAAAACACGTCCACCGTTATCTGCTTCATACATAACCAATCGCAAATGTATAAAAAAAAAAAAAACACCCACGAATCTGTTTCTTCTTTGTTTACGATTCTTCCACAAACTTCTTTCGTCAGCCATCATTTCCAAAACATATTAATTTCGTGGTTTAACTGTCCACTTAATTTTCAGCATCCTCCTATAGCACCACATTTCGAATGCTTCAATTTTATTTCTTTCAGGCATTCCTGAAGTCCATGCTTCGTTACCATAAGGTGCTATGCTCCATACATACAGTTTTAAAAAGTTCTCTCTGGTTCCTGGGTCAATATTTGAAACTACTTTTTCATGAACCACAGTCAAATTCCTCTTTTACTTCTTTTATAGCTTCCTCCACATATAAGTTGAATATTAGTATGGATGAACTGCAACCATATCTGATACACTTTTCAACTGATTGGTGACTCTCATGATTCTCTACTTTTATTATAGCCACTTGATTCTTATATCAATTATAAAATATTTTTCTATCTCGATACGTAGGACCTGACTTTTTTTAAATTTTGAACATTTAGTCCCGCCTTACATTACCAAAAGCTTTTTTCCTAAATCAACAAAAGCTATGAAAGTAACTTTGTTTTTCTTGATCGGTGATAAGAATTGATTCTCTTGCGGCACGGTTTTTCCAAAATTCAAACTGTAGCTACTATATATTTTATTCCAACCCAAAGAATTTATAATATCTGTCTCAGAATGACAAGCAACAATTTCTTTTGAACGTTTAAATATTGCAAATTCTTATAGGCATTCAATCAGAACATTGTAGGAGGAAAACTGAGGCATAAAATTGAAATTCAGTGCGGGAATGTCAGTGTGGCAAGAAACAAGGAAACCAGTATTATACGCTTTGTAAACACTACGTTTCCGTCTACTACGATATTTTAGAATTACACTCTAGCTGCGGAGAGTAGTACTGCCGATTTATAAAATTTTGTAACAATTAGCTGTGTTATTGCTCAGCGTGATAATTTCATTCCAACTACCTCTTAATCTTTACTGAAAGACATACTTGAAAAAAATGAGAAAATATTATAGAGAATTACATCATAACTACATTGAAATTTCTTATTTTACCACATTTTATTGAGACTGCAATGTTCTGTAGTTTTAGCATCCGGTTTGAGGTCTTTGCTCAAGTAGAATGTGAAATTGATTCTTTTTTATTTTTTTAACATTTCTACGAAAAGACTGAAATGTTACCTATTTGGTTACTAGCAAACCGATCAATTTTGCTCGTCATTTTTGGTTTAATACTACTTCATTAAACAACGGGATTAATTTGACAATATCTTCCATATAAGAGGGAGCTTATATTCACTTTGAATTTGATAGCTGCTAAAAATAAAATAAAAGTACCGGGTGTGGTGCGTGAACGGTTAACGTTCTGGCCTCGTATTCGGGAGGACGCGGGTTTGAATCCCCGTCCGGGCATCTAGATCTGGGTTTTCCATGGTTTCCCCAAGTCACTCCAGGCGAACGCCCGGATGCTTCCTTGAAAAGGCCATGGCCGAGTTCCTGCCCGTTTCTTGCCCCAATCCGATCCCGTGTCTAATGACCTTGCTGTCGACGAGCCGTAAAGCCCTAGCAAAAAAAATTAAAAAAGAGAGAGAGAGGTGCGAAAAGAGTAGAGAGAGAGAAAATGAAATTTGAATTGCGTTTCTGATTTTTTTGATATCCCCGCTCTCATCAGATGAACTCACTTCTGCACATATATTTTAATTTACGATTTTTAACTTTTCAATAGATTTTTTAAATAATTTTATGGACGGCATCATAGACCAAATACGAAATATATTGAAAAACTGAACCTAATGGCTGAGCGTTAACGCTATGGCTCCGCATTCGAGAGGAAGCGGGTTTGAATTCCTATACGGCTTTCCAGATTTGGATTCTCCTTCGTTTCTCCAAGTCACTTCGTGTGAATGGCGGGATTATTTCTTCGAAAACCCATGGTCCGAATTCCTTCCCATTCCTTGTCTCCATTCCCTTCCCACCTTTAATGACTTAGAAGTCGACGAATCGTAAATCCAGACGCATAATAAGAAATTGGTATAGTAATATTATTTAGTTTTTCGTCTCCTTGACGATGGTGCGAACTCGTTATAGTCCACCTAACGTAACCACACGACACTATTTCGACGATGTTGAAGCCCGAGAAGATTTCTTTCAGTGTTACCTCTGTGAAAGCTTTCATAGTTACGTGTGCAGTTCATTAAGAAGCACTCAGTTATAAGTCTTTCCTTAAGTATGTTATGTCCTGACGCAAGCAGGTAAGAGTCGATGTTATATTTTACGCATAACGCAGTTGTAGGTTCGACTTGTTTAAAATAAATGCAAAAAAATAATTGGAAAACCTAGACTCGAACCGAGGACCACGCGTTTACAAGACTAGATGGTTAGCCACAAGCAAACGGAGCTCATTTTCACAGACGGCTCGTGCAGTGGGTAAACAACCTTATCCTGTCTCGGAAGTCAGTTACATTCAACTGGCATTAGACAATTATCCGAAATAATCTCTTTATAATCGTTTCAATAGTTTTTTAGAACCACAAACTCTGGATATTTGAACATTTACACCCACTTCTCGGATCACACACCCCATTATGTGTTGCATTATTGCAACTGAATAGCCACATCAATATATAAATAAATATCGTTATAATTTTACGCTAATCATTTGGAATAAAATGTATAACTGAACCTCATTTTTACTGCGCTTTAGTGCAACCTTGTTAATAACAACTTTAACGATATGTTTCACGATCTTAATTTAAGAAAAGTGTAGCTGGAACCGAATTTCGTCCGATTGAGGTATTGTCGGCGATATCTTGCCTAATATTACAGTCAATCCAGGGACAGGAAAATGCGTTACTTGTTTCGAGATCTGTCAATAGCTTGTTACTGAAATATGGGGAATGATAGATGAACTACCAAGAAGAATCGTCAATGGGCGGGCGGAGTCTTCCTGCTTTGTTCGAGGCTTGACTTAAGGAAATGAATAACAGATGGCGCTGAGTTGAATACGCGCAATGATGCCACATTGTGCGAAATAAGAGACTTAGACTCAGGCGCCGACAGTCAATTTTTTTGCCAAAGAGTGTACATAACGGTAATATGTAATATTCTTAAATATAAAAACATGTGACAGTTTTTTAAAGATTTTTTTGTTGGAATTTTTTTTTAAACTTATTTGAATTTGTACAATTTCTGAAAATTATATAATTTTTAAAAAATGACATATAACTTTATATAAACGATATAAATAACATTGAAAGCCTTTTTTTTAATAACAAATTTGGGTTTTTGAGCAGAATAAGTGGATTTTTGCGGAGACAGACAAATATGCCAATTTTCAATTAGCGCTTGAGCCCGAACGGTTCGTCCGAGAAAAAAAACCTAAATAGTGAAATTTTTAGAAAATTTTGTTTACTTTCTTTTTGAATGTAGAGATTATTTACGAAATATGATACTTTCAGAGTTATAAGTAAAAAATCGCCAAAAATCGATATTTTTGAACCTTTTTTACATTTTTGTCAATGTTTTGTCTAGAAATTTTGTTAGAAAACCTCAAATTCGGATTCAGCACCAAAAAATGAAGAAATCGAAACTACACCACAACTTTCCAGGTAAAAACACTATTTGACTGGACTAGCTACCGAACCACTTTAATGCACTATGAGAAGCTCGAAGCTAATACCACACACAAACGCAAGTGATCTGCGCAGGGTAACTATAGGGACGCACGTGTCTTTGATCGAAATAACCAAATACCCTCGGTCGACCATTTTCAACCTCCATATGATCACCCATATCTCCACAGCTGCCGACATGCAACCACCATAGTACACCATGGGAGACTTGAGGCTACTACCACACACACAAACACAGTGGTTAGTTGAGGCTGGAAAGTAGAATATAGGGTCACACACGTCCTTCTTCAAAATATGAAAATGCCATACGTCGACCAATTTCAACCGCCATATCTTCCAAGCCCCCACAGCTACCGACATGCAACTTCCATAGGAACCCTTTGATCGAAATATGAAATTGTACCAGATCGACCACTTTCAATCACCATATCTCCCACACCCCTATAGCTACCAACATTCAATCACCATAGTGCATGATGGAAGACTCCAGGCCACTACTACATACAAACGCCAGTGGCATGCGCTATGTGGACGTGGCAGCAAAGTGATAAAAACAGACATACACGTGTTTGGCCCGACCACTTTTTAACCACCATATCACCCACACCCCCACAGTTTCCGACATTTGGCCAACGTAATGCACGATCGCCGACTCCATGCTATTGCCACACATAAACACCAGTGGTCTATGCAACGTAATTTTGGCTCAATAGTAACACACCAACGTCTTTGGTCGAAATATAAACGTGCCCCAGATCGACCACTTTCAACCACCAAATCTTCCACACTCCCGTAGCTACCGAATAGCTTACGAATTAAGCATAGTTCTTGCGGTTTTAAAACTAATTTCGTTAACACAGCTGCTTGTTTAAGTTTGTTTGAGTTATATTTACTACTATTCAGTATGGATAGCCAGGGGCGTAGCTACTATGGGGCTAGGCGGTGCAGTGCACCGGGGCCCCTACGCTCAGGGGGCCTCCAAGCGCACCTCTGGGGACCCCCAAGCGCAGTTCATAGGGCCCACGAGCCTTCATGGCAACTGGCG
>JARYHS010002459.1:0-58424 GCA_031002005.1 Vandiemenella viatica
TAAATATCGTTCCGCAGTATCTTCAACTATTATTCTTTCTAATACTACTTATTTTCACTTACATAAGAAGTTGTGGTACGTGCGTATGTAAATACATAGCTAAGTACAAGCATACGTTCGACTCGCCTGACGAACTACTGTTTCGTTTTAAATTCTTTTAGATTGATTACTACGTTAAATGGCCTAAGTTTTTCCCTTACCTTTTTGGATTTAAGTCTTCACTTCATCACTATCAGATTGAGGTCAGATTCTCTACACTGTAGAATTTGTGTACTTAATCACTGTTTAAGTCACGACATAATTGAAATGACATTTACCAGTATGCCCCGAATACTTCCACAAATGGGGTATATTTTTCTTGCGAGAGTCTTAAGACGCTGGTTTTCTATGTTAGATTAATAGTTTTTATTTTTTTAATATAAATTCTAACAAGTTACTTTCTGGCTTATTTTTCCTCACCCTTTGTATACTGAAGTAGCTGTTCAGTTGTTCTTCTCACGAACTGACAAGTGCAACTGCACTGATATTAGGTGCACGTCAAAATTCTACTCTCATCAAAATAACTCTCGCTAAAATCACCAGTCTTCCTACGTTTTTATTATTATAATTTCTATACCATCAAGCACTTGATAGGTTGTATGCTAATTATATTCCTGAGCTCAGAAATTCTCGCGTCTGTACATTTAACATCACCAATCCCCAAACATTAACAAAAGAAGTTCCATCAGCGTTTATAATTTCTATAACCTGTCTGAGTTATTCAGACTTCTTACATTCAACGTTCCGTTATAAAGAATATTGCTATTAACTTTTATGACTTATCTGGTAGGCTACCTTAACTGAAATGATAATAATACATCATATACACGAGGAAACCCATGTTTCTGAGCAAAGCGTCCGTGAAATTGCATTGGGCAGGTTTTATTTTACGCCGAACGGCACAAAATCAAACCTTTTCTATTCTGAGATTGAAAATTTTTGCAGATGTTACATAAGGAATTAGTTATTTTCCCGTTATTATTGTATTTCCCCGTCTTTGTTTGCACTTGAATTACACAATGCATTCCATGTCATTAAAAAAAAGTTGTGAAAAAGAACAATTAATTTATTGATCTCAGTTCTGCTTCACGCAATTGAATATATCGAAATTATTAATCAGTGATGCAATAAGACAGCTTATTCAGGAAAGCTAGATGTTCCGAGGCACTAAAATAATTAGGTACCCCTGAAATAATGCCAAACATCCGTAGTGGAAATGAAACGGCTATAATCTTCAGATTAATATCCAATCAATCACATAAAGCAGTGTTTCTCAGCCTGTGGTTCACGAAGGTGGTTAGATATAGTATTAGTACTGTATAAAGCTATAAGCGATAATAAACCATAAACCCATGTTTTTAAAAGTCACGAATATTTCAGTGCCCCAGGCAAAAAAAATACGGCAGGCATTTTCAGAGTAATAATAGGACAGCACTGTTCTTACAACAGTCTATTCATTTCCTCTTGGTACCAAAAAAAGCGCCTTCGTGTATGTTAATGACTGTTTTCTGGGGGTCTTATAACAGGTGTGAGGGATCACGGTACGTGGTATATTTGGCAACATAAAAAGTAAAATACACATTGGTAAAAATAAGGCCCCTATAACTTAGTGGTCTGCAGCATTATTTTTGATAATTCAATGATCCACTATTTGAAAAATGGTTGAGAAACACTGAATTAAAGGGTAGGAATATGACAGATTGGCAACTAGATGTGGAGGACACAAGAATAGACTTGCCGAGGCAAACATCAACATCATCGAGCGGCGCGTGCCTCCTTTAACAGACTCCTCGCCGGGCTGGCCAGTGTGTATTTTCACAAGTAGATGTGTTAGGGCGGGCCTGTTTCATCGTCGTCCAGGCAGCAAAGAGAAATCAAGAACAAAAGGCGGGAGTCCGTCTTTTCTATTGAATACAATATTTTTTCCGAGCAATAATGATTCCGAAAACATATCATCAAACTACAACTTATATAAGGTTCGGATTCTTACTGCGCTGCAGAAAATGGTAATTAAGGTAATGTTAAACGGTCTACGCAAAGGCGTTGAAAAATATAGGTAGAAGAATTAACAGCTGGTGTATGGAAGGAAAGAGATGACTACGAATACAACCTGACACTCGATTTCAGGCATAAAGGTGTTGGAAGATTTTCTTTTATAGGTAAGGTGGTCACTGGAAAGGGAAAAGATGAATAATTTACCTGGAACAATTTAAAATTAATATTCGTAAAGAGCAAGGAAAAGATGGGTGTGTAAGGAAATTGCCACCGGAGCGTGCGATCTATCGCAATTAAAGGTACCACACTAGAATGTTTCCCGGGAAAGTTATCGTGGCGTAAACTTGACGTCATAAGCAGTAACGTTACGTACATACAGGAATAGAAACGGAATTAGAGATGACCCTAAGCTTAGTTTAGTCTAAAGAAAATCCTTGATATAAGTAAGTAATTCTGGTGTATAAGCAATAAGCACTGATGTTTAAGCTTGTATGTAGAGAAAACAATCAAAGAAACTAAAGAAAAATTTGAATGTGTCACGAAATTTTAACAAGAAAGAATCGGTACACTACAGTGTTCTGATGATATTGTGTTATTTCCAAATAGGAGTAAGGTTACGGAAATGTACTGAATAGCATCAACTAGCTAATGGTCTTCTAAGGTTAAGCAATTCGACTTCTCTTGACAGGATTTTATGGCTTGTTGGCAACTTGCTAAATGCCAGATAAGGAGGTATTTCGGCTGAAGTAACAAAAACTGAAAATAATTACAGTCGCGTATAGAAAGGGAGGATAATTATAGGATGTAATGTGCAAAATGGCTGCAGCTCCGAAACAGATGTGCCACAACTAATTAGAGGAGAAAGCACTAAAATTAGGATCATTATGGGGTGGGGGAACGACCTGAGTAGAACAAGATAGGCGCAGATGTCCTCGAGGGAGACTTCTAGAGGGGATGGAGGTCATTCAGAGGGGGAAAATGAGTGCAGGGAGACGAATGGAAACGACGCTCCAGATTTTAGAAATTTGGCTTTATTTTCTAGATTATTTGACGCAAAAAAGAGCACTTTCCAATATTGTTGGTAAAATAACATGATCTATGTAAAAATAAAAAGTCTGCACAAAAATTACTAATTTATTTGGAATACGATGTTAAAATATGTAACCACTTCTTGAAATTAAGATTTTAATTATCTTTTGACTGAAACTTTTACTTTGTAGAGTGACATGGTAACGAAAGCAAAGGATATTATCGCCGAAACGTTGCTTTGTATGACCGGTTTCCCAGCTAGTATTCTAGAAAACTACATTCATGTTAAATGCAGAAAATATTGGTTCTTAAGTTTTCGATAGATTTAAAAGAAATATAAACAGAATCGTAGAACCTGGTTTTTGTAATACCAACTGTGCATCTGAACATAATGTAGAAGGAAATTAAAGAATTTTCCGATTTTTCTTGTTTGTTATTCCTAACGTTATGGAAACGTTACAGTAAAGGATAAAATTGTTATTCGCGATCAGTAACTTTTCTTTGAACAGAGAAAGTGATCCAGCAATTTTCACTGTAAATATGGGTATACGTCATGGTTCCCAATTTAGGTTTTCACAGATATTTTTTTAAAATTGGATGAAAGGAATGGAGAAGCTAGAAACTAATTGGTAGAGACAGATTCCTGCAATTTACAAGTTAATAATCACAGAACAGAAAGCACAAGAAACAAACAGATTCAGGAGAGGACTAGCCAGCCTGGTTGTCACCTTGGTGGAATCCTCCCGAAGATCCGTATCAACTAACACACTGCTGATTAACTTCTTCCTCCAAAGAAACATAATACAGGGACATTTAAAGAAATGTTACTTTCTCACGGCGCTAGAAACAGCGTGAGAATTTCACAGAACTTGTCTGTCACCCCTTCACTCTCTGTGTTCTTGTAAAAGTGGCTCACACCTAAGAAGAGCCTCGTGACATTAAAATGTACCAACGACCTATGAGTGAGAAATATCCTGGCAAAATCTTTTATCCACAAAGGGCTACTATAAACATCAAATTAAATCACAGTCAGGCGTAATTATGTAATAGAACCGCTTCTTCCATTAGAATAGAAGTTTAAAACAAAATTATTGGAGGCAAGTGGAGTGCAGTGGAAGGGCTGAGTTTCCCGATGACTCAGAGGTCAAGTCAAAGACAACGAAGGTGACTGTTGTAACGTTTCTATGAATCTAGTATTTAGGAACTAACCCCTTGCCCTACGATTTAAGACCAAACAGCGTGGTTCCAAAATGTAAACAGAACTGCCTAGCCATCGGGCCATTCCACGACTAGGCAAACCTGTCTTAAGTTGTTCCAATCGCACAGGAATTACGTGGAGTGTCGCACCTATTAGAAAAATATAATTCATGAAAAGTTAATTTAAAAAAAAAAATACTACTGAAAAACTTTAAAAAATGATTAAAACTAAATGATATATTAAATTAAACAACAAATAGTAAGGTTAACAACTGAAGTAAATATATCGCAGAAGGTAATAAAGAATAAATCAGTAACATTTAAGTCCAATTCCGAATAAATTTTCATCGCACTCAATTAGAGTTTTTTTCCAAAAATTAATAAAAAATTAATAATCTTCAACCGTGTAATATTTTTCGTTGTGTTTATATTTGACCCGGGTGACGTACGACGGGCCCAGCTCGTGATAATCAGTTTTGGCTCAAAAATCAGACCACGAGCCTCACACGTGGTTGTTGGCCAAACGGTAAACATGGAGGACCATCAAAAACATATGTGTAAAACCGACTCTAGCATCCAATATCTGAATGCTAGACTTTCGCTATACCACTGAACAGATTTGAAAAATCTTTCGCAACCCTACTCTGGCCCAGGACCCAGTCACTTCAACATGCCTTTAGACTTTTTTAAACAACAGAACAAATTTTGAAGATTTCACTGGGAAACACGCTAGTATGCAAGGTCCCATGTACGACACCGTTACGTTGTTCTAAGCTCCTTTCACTACAGTGTGTTATGGGACAGTGCGTTAGTATTTACAGGAGATATGGTTGCGTCCTAGAGAACAAACGACTATGTTTAATTAAACACGAATCTTAAAATACAAAAACCCAATGGAGCAAAATAATGCATACTAAGAACATCACATGGCATTCGAGTAAGGAATAGCAGGTATCAATAGATTATTCGCAGAATTTTGCTGTCCATATCAATCTCGTCCTTCTGTTTCCAATGTGCATCGAAATAGGGAGTCGTGAATAATTACGGGACATTTCTGAGCTGTCGGAGGGATTAAGCGCCTTTTTTTGGCTATAGAAATCACAGACAGGCTGAGCGCGGTGGTTGAAAGAATTGAAAACTGATATATTACAGAGCGGTGTAGAGGAGCGAATTGTAATGAAACAGCCTATGCATCTTGCATCTACTAGCATTTACGCGAAATACATGTCATTTTATTTGAACACAGAAAATATGGAATAATTAATAAGATTCAGTGTATTTGTTTTCGTGTTTGTGTGAAAGGAAGACCGGAACTGCTCGCTACGCTGATTTTAATGTTTCAGCGCAGATTGATGATACTGACAATACCTCTGTATGGGAACTGTACTAAGTAAATTAACATGACTGACCAATTTACCATCTCAGTTCCATTCAAGGCCCTAGACAAGGATGAATTGCGAGGTTTGGATTTTCAGAATCCTATTTTATAAACAGCCCGTAAAATATTTGCCAGGCGCGCCAAATCACTACGCTTGGGGCTGCTTTTGGATTGACGGAGAAATCAGAAGAGAGTGGTTAGCAGCCACCAGTCACGACGTAAGCAATTTTTATTGTGCATAAAAGATTTTGTAGAAAAAATACACATAAACAGATGATTGGAAAGAATTCTCGTGCTATGTATGTCTTGGGAGGATTACACAAGTTACTAAGCAGAAGCCGAGGTCATTACGACAAAGCATTCTCGTGTCTTTGGCAGGCCTTTCTGTTGGTATCTAGCCAATTCTATGACCGCAGCAGTCCAGCTCCTCCAGTCATCCAGTGCATACTGTATCCTGAGGAAATGTTTACTGACAACCTTGATACGAATCTTTGTACCTGCATGACGTTGTCGACCAGTCATATTCGGTGTAAAAATATGACAGTATCGACCATAATCATACCGTGGAAACAAAATGCGTGTTCTCCCAGTTAACTAATATCCTTTACCTAGCCAAAACGACATGGAGGTAAAGAACTTAATGACTCACGACTACAGTCTGGTAAAATCATGTTTTCCTCCCAGTCTGGAAGAGCTCAAAGAACTGATAAATGAACTAGAGGCAGCTTGCAGCGAAGTTGGCCTTAAAATAAATGTGTCAAAAAGCAAAATCATGCAAAACAAATGGGCAGAAAAAGACAAAGACAAGGCAGACACGAAAGATGCTGATATTGAGTCCGTAGAACAGTTCATCTATCTTGGCCAACTGATCAACATGAATGGCGACTCAAAGCCTGAAATCTACATATGCATAAAGCTGGGCTGGAGAGCATACGGAAGAAATTCTATAGTCTTTAAATCTAACATGCCACTACATCTTAAAAAACAGTTATTTGAACAATGTGTATTACCCGTCCTCAAATATGCCTGTCAGACTTGGACCCTAAATAATCACATGAAGCTAAAAATGAGAACTGCCCACCGAAGTATGGAAAGAAGAGACAGAAAAAGGGCCGTGCACATTCGTTCAATAACCAAGGTGACGGGCATCTTGAAAAGAGTCAAGACCCAAAAATGGCATTGGGCTGGTCATATTGCACGCAAAAGACTGGCGGCTGAAAGATAAGAGTTTGAACTTAAGTTTAGTGGCAAACATCGAGAAGGGATTTAGCTACAGCCTACAATCAAGGGACCATTCTACTATTCAGTTATTTGTACATCCTAAATGATACATGTCCATCTCCTAACAGTTATAATTTCGAAAAGCAAGTCTTTGGCAATAAGTTGACAACTGTTTCTTACGGAGCCCCTGTACCGGGCCGCTAGGCTACCTACAACACTGCCGAGAGTATTTGATTTGCGACCTCGATTAAGCCAAGGTCGACATGGCAGCTTTAAGCAGCCTTCAGCCCGCTGTCATTGACCGCTGATAGATGAATGTTCTTTAATCGGATATGACCTGTACCTGAAATTTAATAACGAGTCATTAGTAAACGAATTATGAACTTTTTTTTAAAAAAAATTAACTTACAGTGATCCAGTAGGCAGATTTTCACGCTAGCCTATGATTGAATTCTTATACAGGTTTTCATAGCAAGAAAACTCGCCGCTTTCACGGATTCTACCTCATATAACAAACAAAGCAATCCTTGTCGTATTTTTAAGTATATTGCCCGATGTTACCGAAGAAACACAACGCTCCCAGTCAGTGTTCCGAAGTCATCTTCAGGCCCTTAGCGATATAATACAGGTTCGCAAACAGCACCGTAGGTGACTGGCTACCTTTCTCTCGAGCACGCAATGTTGGTTGTCAATAACATTCGGCGAGAAAAGAAAACAGACGTAGAAATTATACGTATTTCTTACATCTCTTTCGACACAGAGTCCTTTCATGTTGCCCGTTTACAGTATCGTCGGAATTATATAGATTTCATGATACGTTCTTGTCTTTATGATGCTTCCTAAGCTTATTCGCCATCATGAAAGGTCATTAGACGTAAGCAAGAAATAGAGTACGACGGTTCACCAGACATCCTCTGAATATTCATTCAGTCAGTTCTAGTGTCTCGACGTATCGAACTGTATAGTGCCTCAAGAAATATTTTTAATGGCCTCGCATTCGGGAGGACGGCGGTTCGAATCCACGTCCGGGCATCCAGATTTGGGTTTTCCATGGTTTCCCAAATCACTCCAGGCAAATGCCGGGATGCTTCCTCCCAAAGGCCATGGCCGAATTCCTTCCCATTCCCTGCCCCCCATCCTTTCCCGTCTCTAAAGACCTCGCTGTTAAGAGACGTTAAGTAGTTAAAAAAAAAGTTATTTAAAAGTCCTGCCACACTAGTGAATAGAAAGCACTGGAATTAAATAATGTGTGGTTTTCTTGTGATGGGAAACGTGGTGACCCGAAAATGGTAGATCTATGAATACTACGGGAGAAGCAACCTTTTACATATAATAACCTACAGTTTTAACTTGCTTAATTAAAAAGCATAGATTCCTGCATGATATCACGTCTCAATCAGGCTTCAGAATTTAATCAGTATGTAAATAATTAATCATTGAACTGATTCTATAAATCTAATGAATATTAATTTTATCACACAGCGATACTGCATCATGCAAAACAAGAAGAAGTTTTTAACAATAATTATTTTAAAAACTCAGGGTTTTTTTCCCCCACTAATTGCGAAGCTTAAGCACACTGGGTTCTGTAGATGAATTGAGGTGGAATGGAGTGTAGTTGCTGAGATACTCTCCGGTTCGAATTTCTAAGTATCCCTATGGACTATTACGACATTTGTCTGTCTGCGCGGTGGTATAAAAAAGAAGAGTTGGAGACGGCGGCAGCAGAAGACGGCTGACGCAATAGTCTGGCTAGAGACCGGTATATCGCATTATCATGAGAAAGCTGGTCATAGAGATGTAAATGAAGATGAGTGACTTGAGTCGTATCGGAATGGGGTGGTAAGAGAAGAGGGAGAGCGAGCACTTCCGCCGGCAGCTGGCGGGGCCTGGCCGCCAACTGGCGCTGTACCCGCGCAGGGGAGGATGCCGCGCACGCGACGGCGCGCTCGCCGCAACCTGATCCCGAGCACGCGCCCGGCCCGCAGCTGCGCGCCGGCTTCGAGTCCCGGCCAGTGGCACAGCGCGTCATCAGGACTTGGCCCACAGGGTAGGAGAGGTGGTGGTACACAATTATCAATCACCAGATTGTGCGCCAAAGTGAGAGCATACGGTGCTGTTGAAGGTGATTCATCCATCGGATGGAGACGTTGAGCTAGCCGGCACTCGATGTCTTTCGGAAGAGTAGGCCGAAGTGGGCGGGCACCGGATTTCACTCTTTCCGTTCTTCATTTCTCTTTAGTCATTACATATTCTACCACAGTCATCCATACCTACAGTAACACATACGAACGCACAGTTCATCTTCCCAACAGAGTTTCCATGGAGGGGAACGTCCTCCGTGGTAACCGCATACTCCAGGATTCGGACATAACAGTATTAGAAGCAGAAGAATAATAGAAGGGATAATAAATGAAGGTTAGTTTGGATTTATGGAAAACCACGTACAAGAGATTATACTGCAGGTGTCGATCAAGAAAAACGACAATGCTTTTATGGCGTTTACTGACTTAAGACAATCTTTGAATAATATAAAATAGGACAACATGATCAAGGTGTTAAAGAAGTCAGGTCTAAAATACCTAGTATCATTTATAATCTGAATGAGAGTCAGGTGCCTATAATAAAAGCAGAGAATGACGAAAGACGTGCACAGTTAAATACTGTGTGAGACAGTGTTGCAGTCTATTCCCGTTAATAAATGTGGAGGAAGCAATATAGGAAACAGAAGAAAACTCTTAATGTGGCACAAGTGCTAATCAGTATACTGCGATCTGTTAGAAGAATAGATTGAGGATATTGAAAAATTACTGAATGGCATGAACAAAATACTGAGGAAAGCATCTGAACTTGATATAAACCAAAGGAAGAAAAAAATCATGAAATTTAGCAGAAATGATACCAATAACAGTATATTATATAGAAATATAGGACAAGACGTAATAGGAGAACTAAATGAATTCCGTTACTTAAAAAATAAAATTAAAACTGATGGACGAAGCAGGAATAATGTCAAAAGTTGAATAGCACTAGAAAAAAAGGACCTTCTTAAAAGAGAGTTTTTTTTAGTTTAAAATATCGACCTAGAACTTTACACGACTGTTTGAATGGAACACAGCAATTTATAGTATAGACTTAAGGAATACCAGAAATAAGAACCATTTAATCATTTGAAACGTGGCGCTATGAAAGGTGGCTGAAAATAAAGTGGGGAGAGATATAGTACGAAATAAACATAAAGAAATAAATAAACGTGTATAGGAAATGGTAGGTGAAGAAAGAATTTCGTCGAAGAGTCTGACATAAAGATCTGAGATGACATTGGGTCACAATTCAAGAGATATCGGATTGGTTAATTGGTTAGTGGAGGGAACAACTGAAGGAAAAAGCAGTAGAGGTAGACAAAGATTAGAACATGTGAAGCAGATAACTGAGGACCTAAGTTGCAGGGGTAAACTGAAATGAAAAAGTTAGCTCATCATATGAAGAAAAGGAGGATTGTATCAAACCAGTATCGAAACTGATAACAGAAAAAAAGAGTAGTTCGTAATGGATACGAGGATATGAAACAACGACCCTAGTTTGTTTACTTTCATCTTTATAAGCACCAACCGTAACATCACTACAATTTGTTCTCTAGCTCCATGGGGTTGCGGAGCCACGATTCTAATCAGTTTGTTTCTGTAGCAGATTTTGCTCGTCGAAAGAATCTAACTGTAACATATTTTAAAGCCAGTTCTGCAATAAATAAAAATGTTCCCTTGGTCGTTCTACTGATTGTACTAGTAATTCTTCGGAGTATCACAATTCATCTGCATTGGGTTCATGAGACTTGCTGAGGACATTCCGAAACAATGCAGATATCAATAAATGAACGGTTCTAACTAGGCAACCGAACCTAGGTTATGTGAACTGATGTTATCAAATATGCACTTATTAGCACGCAGTACATCCACTCTTTACTCTATCAGTCTTAATATATACGGGGGTTGGAACTTAAATAGTGGCAACACTGCTGTGGAGACACTATGCAATGGAATCTACTATTGTACATGTATATAGGGTAAGGTGGAGCTATTTGGCCAATTTCAAGGTTGAAGCCTTATACTGTCTAACCAGTGCTTGTTATCAGATTTAATATAATATAGAAATTTAGCTCTGAATGTTGTGCAACTAATAAGGCCATGAGAAAACTTAATAGCATATGCATTTATTAGAAAAAATAACTTAGCATAAGAACGAAATTTAAAAAAAGTTAGGGGCTATTTGGACCGCGCGTGGCGCTATGGATCACATAATTTGCTGCTTCATAGTATGTGTTTACGCTTATAAAGTCTTTAATAGTCACCAAAAAAGTTTTTAACGCATTTACATTGTAAATTGACTGCCAGGAGGCATTCTGTGCTTATATTCTACCATATTCTTTTCTGTTTGAAGATAATGAATGGGCGAATAAATACTCCACTGGCACTGCAACAGACAGTTGCTGTTACGTTTTTCCCTCTTTCTAGATTTTTCAGTGGTGTAACTTCTCTCCTGCAGGTTTCACTAACCACTTTCAAGGGCCTGTTGTTCACTGGAAACCCACTTCGTCAACGGGACTCTGAGGTGGTCTTGAATATTTAACTCAACGTAAACACCCTTCAAGAGGTCGTAGAAACTGTCCACAACTCTTTGTTTTAGGAGTGGTGGTACCGCTTCTTATTCCTAACGTTACAAGAGATAGTATCTTCGAAATCTCAGTAGGAAAACAAATAGCGAAGTAACGTGATGACATTGGTGAAAAATTGCCGCACAGAAATGTTAAATGGATGAAACTGTTTATAGGGATGATGCAATCAGTAATAAAAACATTTTATAATGGTGTGAGCGATATCGTAAAAATAGAGAGAACACTGAAGATTCGAATTGAGGAAAATGTTGAAAACGTGTCCAAAATTCGTTTAAATGGACGTTATGCGTTAACCAGGTTGATCAAGATATTCGCAAGAATGGCTAAATAGTAAATACAAATATTGGAAACAAGGGACATGGGTCTCTGTTGTAAAAGGAAAGTTGCATGCAATTTCTTGGCCGAGAAAAGTATCATGCAGCACAATTATCCTCCTCATTCACCTGATTTATATGCAAGCAGCTTCTGGCTATTCCAGAAAACGAAAATGGTAATTAAAGGAAAGCGGTTCGACAAGATTTTAGAAGTGGAGAAGGTATCGACAATGATTTTAGACAAAACTGCAAATAAACGTTTTTAAGGAGTGTTTCAAAAATTTTACAATCGCTTTCAGTATTTTTAACATTCTATTTTGAATAAAAGATAAATTACGATTAAATAACGTCTTTTATTTAATTTTCTATCAGACACTTTTCCTATTGGACAGACTGTAGATCAACTGTATTGGACACAGTCAACGTTTTCACACGTCCTAAAAATGACATGAACCAATTTCTTACTGAAACATTAGAAACATTTAAGAAATAAACAGGAGCCCATTTTTTCTGAATAGTTCTTATGTCATAATATCAATTCAAGAAACATATTTTCCAAATATCACACAACACTACACCGTCTCTCATTGAAACGAAAGTGACTTGTGTATTTCCATTAAAGAAACCTATAGACTATAAACACAGTACAGATGAGGGCATATCAAGCCCAACATGACTGCCACCTATGTGTAGGTGCCAAATAAAAGCGGTGGTAGGAAAGAAAGAATTTATGTCAAAAAAAAAAAAAAAAAGCTATGGAGTAACCTCTAATATGGAATCGTTTAAGAGATCGCTTAAGGAGACTCACCGTCTGCAAGTTTTTCTTGTATTTTTAATAATGGATTTACTAATCGTCAACAATAAGGCCATTAGAAAAGCAGTGGTTTGCACGCAAGCGAAAGGAAGAAGTTCGGCCGCAACCTTTATGAGGCAAATATTCTTGTCTCGCGAAAATCACGGAAAACTGATATCTGAATCAAGCCCTAGTTCCCTAAGTACCAGTACCGAACCATGACACTCTTCTACCAGACTCGGCCCGGATTGTTGCTACAAATAATCTTATGCATCTGTATTCCTAAGACTTGGTATTTAATACCAGTCGCTCATCTACATATAGATCGATCATGGGTTCTTGAAACCATATTATAACGAATAAAGGTGCGACAGATTTTTCGAGATCATGGCTGTTGTTATAGTACTACCGCTCGGTACTGGGAAGGGAAGGAGGAGAATAGTGATCAATAGACTAACAGGAACCAGCTTCGACTCTCAGTTGTTACGAAAATCAGTTGTAAACGATTTCACTAATGTTATGGAGTTAGGTAGTATTCTAAACTAAGGTACTGCTTGTGAAGGTGGTACGTGAATGGAATGCCTATTCAGCCTTGTAGTTTCATCGAACGCATTAAAGTTGCCTCGCAAACTATGCTGGGTAAATGACTGGCGCAGCAACACCCGGAAAGACGGTTATCTGAGTGCAGCGCGCGCAGCAGAGTGTGCCTGTCGGCTTAATGAATTGCCAGGGGACAAAACGGCACTGATGGCGCGATGCATAATTAAGATGTACGTCAGCCCGCAGAGGCGAGGCGCGGGAGGAATTGTGCATCGCTGACGATGCAACAGGACGCGCGCAGCAGCCCAAGGACACAGCTGCAGTGGCAGCTCCCACAGATCTAGCCACGCTTGCTCCATGTAAAGCAATGCTGACAAATATCACCGCAGTTCCCATCTCCACATATGCTACTTTGTATATTCAAGATGTGATACGGAAAATTATTGGGCCGAGGAGCACAGGGAGAAACATTTGTCATGAACGGCCAATCAGGTCTACTGTGTCGTCTAACAAATGGGTGGCAGGGAGTGTCTCCTCAAAACTAAAACAAGTAAAGCTTGCTGCTGACCGTACAAATCCATATCGACCTCCATCTCCACTAATCGCAACCACGGTGTCTCAGCAGCTTGGAAAGCAATAACGTTTACGATACGAAGAAGTTAATAATAGGTGGTTAAGAGGATTGAAAGCGAAAAACATAAAACGATTCAAACAACGATTAACTGATTTACATTGAACAGCAGCTTAATATGACAACGTAAAAACATACCTTCAGTTTGCATACATGAATGCATAAACTTATATTAAACGATGTTCTAACCTCCGTCAACGGTAAAGAAAAATAAGTTGAGGAGCGAATGGCAGGCCTTTCTTGAGCCACCTTTCAGCGATGGGGAGTGGTAACTCCCCATCGCTAAAAGGTGGTTCAAGAAGAGTAATGATTAGCGAATGCTCTCATGTCGAAGGTTTCACCCTCGAGATCTGACTTCGGTGTGATAAGATGTTTAACTAATTTACGTGCTTATAGTTATCTGGACTATGTTACGCTTGAAACAATGCAAGAAATTGGCCAAACAAATATAAAGAAATAAAAGTTGATACACTGTTTCTTAATAAGGTTAGAAAATAAGTAACTCAGTGTGAGTCAATTCCCCGCAAGTGATGCGTTAAAGATTTTCAGGTATGCATGCATCAGATGCAGTGATTCATCACGCGGTACATCATGGCTCCTGTGCAGACTCCAACCTCAACTTGATGCAGTCAGCTGTGACTAACACTAGTTTCATAATACGCTTTGTCATATATTATTTTAAGAACTCTTGTTTAAGGGCAAGGAAACACTGCGCCCACTTTTAAAAATTAAAACATGTAACAGGTATATAAAGATCTCACAGAAATTAATTATTATACAATTTGGCCACTAGCAAAGTGCCATCAAAAGGAGTAGACTGGCAGAAGTATGGTAACACCTACTACTCTCCGTTAGGCTAGATCAGCTGTAGTCAGCCTGGTCCATACAAGTGGGCATTCGAGCTCTCATGGTGGGAGGTACAATTTTCTCTCCATACCGAAGCACTTCACTTTTTTTTTTTAAATGTAATAGATTTTATGTCAATTTGCTAGTTCTAGGAGTTAATAAAACTCTTATAGCTTGTCAATAAATAATGATACAATACGTTGGTAAACTTTTAGTTAATTGAAAAGAGAAATTCATCAGTTTCATGAATTATCATCTGTAAAAGATAATATAACTCCAGAGGATACTGCAAGATTCAGTAGCCACCTCAACGAATTTAAATTGTATATGGAAATACGATTTGAAGATATTTTGAAATTGAAGATGTATGACTGGATGAAAAATCCTATCAGCGTAAATATTGAAGAAGCTCATACAACTTGCTAAGAAGAACCGTTAGAAATTATATATGATGAAGAACATTAAATATAAGTTCGATAGCGGTATATACGAAAATCTGCTGATAAATAAAAAAAATGCTCTCTTATACCTAAATAAGTGGTAATTTATATTCAGTTTATTGATTCAGTTGACCATTTCACTCTATCTCCTGTAATTAAACTGTAGTGTTGTTAATCATATTATGACCAAAGAAAGAAACCGTCTGAATATTTCCGAAAGAGGAAATATTCGTTTGTTCCTTACAAAAATTTAGCCAGATATCCAGTATTTAATTTCGCAGCCTCAGGGATATCATTAATAAATTAAAGAATTGAATGAAATTTTACCAGACTTCAAGCCTCTATGTATAAACAGAAAAAATAGATTTAACTTCAGTAAATCATTTTATATTTATCCTGTCAAACGTAGTGAAAAATCCAACAAGGTATTTGGTAATTACTTACTACAATTTGCTTTATCTTGCTGTAACTCTACTTTATAAATTTTATATAGTTACTGCCCTGTTTTATAAATCACCATTACTGTGGAACCGGTGCGAAGGAAGAAATTTTACTAACAGAGATACAGAAATGGGCGACAGGTAAAAAAAGGTTGACTACCTCTGGGCTAGATCTTCCTGTAGGACAATAGGGGATGCAGAGCCCAAATAAAACTATTTAAAAAAAAACTTATGAGCCTATTGCTTCCCTTTGTCTTGAAGTAAACATTTGTAAATATATCCACCAATCAAGCAAGTTAGTGAAACTTTCGGTGAATGTTGAAGGTCGCACATACAAATCTGTCGTGGACGACATCTAAGAGGAAGATCATTTCACAGTAGGTTCTGCGCATAAGCAGTTCGTAGATGTGCAGAGCGTGTAACCCACCAATACACAAACTTTGTTATTACACTCAATCATCTCAACCCACTAGTGACAATCTAAGTCCACAGTTACCTGCTTCATATATTTTAATATTTGTTTTCCCTCTACTGCTTCCCCTCCTAAGAAAATAACCAACCCTGCACTTCGTTTTCTTTTTTTGATAATATTCCATAAGCCTATCTACGTACCCATCATATTCCAATCATGATCATTTCATACTTTCTATATCCACTTAATTTTCAACGTTCTTCACATTTTAAATGCTACAGTTTCCTGAAGCCCATGAAATGCTTCAAACACACAGTTTCAGAAACTCCCGAGTCCTATGTCAGTTTATTTAAAGTTAAAGGTTTTTTTTTAAATTAGGATCTTTTAGGTATTACTATCCTGATTTGGTTATCAGTTTATGATCTCTCTGAACTTCTACGCCACATTCAGATATTTCTTCTACGTACTTGACTGCTTCCTCTACATGGCGAATATTAGTGGGTATAAATATTAGTGGGTATAAACTACAAATTTGTCTCACAACCTTTTCATCCGATGCTTGTCTTTCGTGAATGGCTACATTTATTATAGCCACCTTAGTATTATACCAATTTTAAATTATTATTCTATCTCGATATTTTAGTCCGGACTTCTTTAAAATTTTGAACATTTTTACCCATGTCCAACAACACCAAAAAGATATCCTCGGCCGTCTTCATAATATTAACGTTCAAGCCAGAAGTGTTTCTCCTACACCATAGTTTTCTTTTTTCTTTTCTAAACACACGGTGATCTATACCTCAGATATCTTCCACATCCCTTTCCGTTATTCTAAAAATCATTTTTGAAGCATAAGCTGTTAGATTTATTATTTTTTAATATTAATATTTATCAGCTTGATCAACATATTTGTTCCCCGTTGTGGTTATCTCACATGTTGTTAAAGCTATGATCATTTTAAGTAGATAAATTACGTTTACGATGAAGATATGCTTATCTAATTCAATTCTTAAAAGATTCAGCAGATAAATTAAAACGGAGAACACTTTACATATCTACGACTAAAACTCGTACACACAATATTTTTATAGGTGGGCCAAACGAATCGATTCTATATGACAAATTTTCTTTCCTTCGTGATAGTAGCCTGCTACTTTGCAATTCAAGAAGTCCCAAAATCAAAACATTCCCAAACAACTACGTTTCGTAACTCAACGTAAGTATGTGAGGAAATCTGAAATGATAATTTGGAATGAATTCAGAGCAGCAAGTTCATTACCCCATTTTAAATATCGAATATATAGAAATAATGCACGAATTACCTAATTTTAATAATGCTTACACTAAATTATAAGTAGTAATAAAAAAGGCGAATCAAAATAAATTTGAAGAAGCCCTTTTAAAACTGCGACGATAATAGCCATACTTGCTTTTCATTAGTAAAATTAGCATACTATCATAACAATCTTCTAGATAACAACAGAAAAGTATAAAAATTGTTCACGACTCGATTTAAAACTGCACAAATTGCACTCATCCAAACGGAGCATTAAAAAAAAGCGTGTTTTAAGCAAATGTGTCATATACAGCATTGGTGGTGTCAGCCACACTCGTTCCTCAAAAAAGCAACAAAAAATAATAATTCATAGTTTGTTCTGCCAATTATAGTGGCTGATTTTATGCTTCTGCCAAATACATTACAATGTATATTTTTGGAGTTTCTTCAAATTTTGGGACGGAGCTGATGCCCTCTGCAACATTATCAAAGGGAAAAGGCACTGGCAGCCTGCTTACAAGATAGATGCCTTACTAAATGTATTGGTAGCGTAAACTAGTAGTGGAGGAAAGTTTGGAGATGCCGGTTCAGGTAACGCAAGGTTATTGAACTGGACGGTCGCTAGTTCTAGCCCGGCCGAGAGCATGGGTGGTTTTGATTAAATGTTGTGTCCGCCCTATGTTATCCTTCATTTGTGACTATCAGTAACACGAGAAAATTAATATAGTTGAGGGAAATTAAAGAAAAACCAGTTGTTGGCCTAATTTCATATTTCAAAAATCAACAACAAAATCGGAACTACTCATTATAACCACCGGCTTTATTTCCTTATAATATATCAGGATTTCTAGTGACCATTTAAAATGTTTGCAAAACAGCAAAGGACAGTTACTAATGCTGGATTGTTTACGGAGAAGAAATATATGCTATGAACAATCTTAATTTTGCTACTGACCGGGGTAATAGATCACTGCTAAGGCATCCATTTTGAAAACTGAAGGTCCCCGGTTGGAATCCCGGTACAGCCTGGAGTTTTCACGCACGTGACACTCACCTTGCTTTCTGTATGTGATCGCTCTATACTTCGTATTGCACGCTACAAAGCAGGTCCAGACACGACAGAAGCGAAACGCAAGACAATTTGAAACCAATTTCTTTTTATTTGTTATTCACAACAGAATACTGATAGACATATTATGAATATTACAATGAATTACAGACATCTTTTTCGTACACAGCGGCAGCTAAAATTTGTCGGCGAGCTAAGAGGTAGAGGATGTGCTGTGAAAGGGTCAAGTGAGGAAGTCGTGGGGCGGAAGCTGCGGCAGCTGCCTCTGGGGCACGCGCCGAGAAGCTGCATCTGCCCCCCAGCAGCCGCCCCCGCTCAGGTGCCGCACACGTCAGCTTATTAATTGTACCGCTCACTCCGCGCGCTGTGCACAAGCTACAACACAAGCGTTATCACTACCCCACTGCGAACTTTGTTACCTTAGACTACGGATAGGAAATATGCTACCTACTGCATACGGTACTTCCATTTGGCCCACTCACTAGAAACGCCAAATATAACAAAACAAGCTGTTACACACGACTTAATCCGGGAACTTAGAATTTTATTGCAAGAATTGGATTTAAAAAAAAGTAGGCTTCGGCAAAATATATCGATGTATCCAAATATCGCTATTATTCATAAAATATCGATATTTTTATTCCCGATATATCCAAAATCGATATTTTATTTGGACTATCTTTTAACCCCTTGTCGTACTTTGACGAGTCTGACTCCTGATAACAATTTTGGACCAAACATGGATATTACGAGTCAGACTCGTGGAAACAAATGCGGGGCAAACGTAAACATCACGAGTGAGACTCGTGGAGCTAAATGGGGGTCAAAAGTAAACCACAATGCTTTCAAAAGTACCATAGTATGCCGGACTACCAATTTTTAGAGTTGTTGGTATTTTCCCATTAGACATTTGGGCAAGGGAAGCATTTATTTGTGTAATTAAATTTTTTGTTGACTATATTTACTTTTAGGCGTCGCTTTATTACATTCTTTCTGAAAAAGTCATACCTGAAGACGCCCAGGAAGGTTATAATTTCTATTAAAACATTTTTCGTGTGTAAATTAGTTTTCAAACAGTTGTTTCTGGTCTTTTATGCAGGATTTACAGTTAATATTCTGAAGTATTGATTGAGATATTGTATAAAAAATATGTTTATAAAAAAGGAACAAGGATTAAATTAGTGTTGACCTCCACAAGAACAGTATCACGTGGAACAAGTAAGCGTATTGCTATATAACAGGTATTCGCACGTCGGCTTCTATTACGCTACCCGTTTAGCGCGTGTCCCCAACCGCTTGAGCACGGATTTCGTCCAGCTAAATGGTACGGCGGGGGTTAAGTACCAATTAGATATTTTTGTACGAACGTAAATCAGTTTCCAATTTCATGTGTTGCATATATATTGGATAAATATACGAACGTATCTGATCTGATAGCGTCTTAAAAAAGTGAATTTGTCGGATTTAAGTTTTTCGTCAATGGTTAATAGGTGAAAAAGATGGTAAATTTTAACAGATTTACGTTAACGTTTATTTTGTCAACTTATTTGAATGTTAACGGTTAGATTGTTTTTAATCAAGTTGGAAAATATTAAATAAGCATCCGTTTTGCGAGTTGAGGTTTGACGTAAATTAATAACTTCTGTTTTCAACTGGTTTTTTCACTGATGAAGCAAATACGTTGACTCGATATGCTAAGCCAATAGAGTGACTTCTGCATTTAACGTGGCGGCAACGGATAACAGGAGTAGATTGACGGGGAAACACATAAAACAGAGTTCTTTTGATGCCTAAATCAGTTGTATACTGGTTTTATTGATCATAAAAATGGATAAATTAATAAAAGTGTCTATAATTTCCACATATGTCTTTATCTGAATTTTCTTAAATATTTTTGGAATATTTAAAAAAATTACTGGCTTTAGGCAAAAATATTGATTATAGACGTATCAATATATTTATCTCGATACTGTTTGCAAATCTCGATACGATAATTATCGATATATTTTTTCAATTGCCCATTTCTAAAAGAAAGTTGTAAGTTACATATAACTGTCGCAAAAAGCCGGAGTCGGGGTAATATGACGGAGAAGTACACGAAATTTATCAACAGATTTTGCACAAACTGAATGCGAAAGAAACAGCGTGAGTCACCGATATAATATTACATAGACTTACACACGCTACCCTTCTGTCTGTCACCGTTTGGTTAGTTTTTAAAATTTCAATGCAAAATATTTTATTTATCGTGAAAACAGTATCCTATGTCCTTCCTAATGATACGAAGCATTTCCATGTCAAATTTCATCAAGATCGGTTTAGACGATTAGTCGTGAAAATGTAACAAACAGACGGAGTTAGTTTCGCATTTATAATATTATTTTGGTGTTCCAGAAGTAAAATGCTAACTGGTTCTAAATTTGAAGCATATTTTTTTTTTCATTCTCAGCTGGTCCTCTGTGGTAATACATACGTGACTATACATTTTTTCCGATAGTACGCGATTGTTTTTGGGTATGTATCTGGTAGGCCTATCCTTACACGAAACATACGGCCATACAAATTGCACCGAATTGATGCGGGTGTAGGTGGTCGCGATAGTTGGATACTGTGTTAGTCGTTTAGACTCCATGATTCCACCGTTTTAGTTCAAAATGCTCAACAGAGATCGAGATAGTGCGATGCAAAGTAAGCGACTTCATTTTTATTGGTCTGTAGCTGATGCATTCATATTTTGTTTACTCCGATTGTTATAACGCTTCATAGGAGCATCCCAAGGACTTGGGCCAAGCCAAAGTTTGCCGTAAAGGATACGGTGAGGAAATCTGGTATACACCGGACATGTCCAATCAATGTAAACCGATGATCTGCGATGGCAGCTTCTGTTTTTATTGATACACACTTTATCAAGGACTGCAATGTTGGTGAAGTAATCCTCCCATTTGATCTTAATGATGGATCTAAGTACCTGCTGGTGAACTATTAGAAAACTATCAATTCTCTCTTTTCTTTCTAAACACTCGCCGAACTGTTCCGGCCCTCTTCAGATCAGTGCACCCACACGCGTTTGCGTATTCCTATCGCAAGGATATCATCACTGATTAATTACGGTGGAGAATATATCCATGTGGCAATTAAACTACACGCCTTGACATTTCACAAATTTTTATCTCAAATTTTTTGAATGTTTGAGATTCTACGTAAAAGTTTCAGCATATTCTTCGGTAGTTTATTCCACTCTCCGACTACTTTGCTATAAAATCAAATTTTTCCTCTACCTTACTTCTGAAATTGGCCATCTCTTCCACGCGCTACCTCTGATTTCTACCAATATCCATAAAGGACCCATTAGGAATATGTGCCTCACACACTCCCAGCACTCTTTTCAGCCGCTTGCTATCTTCGAATGACATCCAACCCAGCTCCTTTATAATTTCAATTACTAATTGTACTCCCAACAAACAAATTAATCCAGTTGCTTTTTTGCTCTCCTGAATTCTCGTGCCTGACTCACAGTGTGGATCCCAATACTACTCGAACACATTCGATCAACGGCCTAACCATGCTTTTGTATCCCAATTCCCTCACATTAATGGCACACCTCCTTACAGTTCTCTCCAGTAAACGCACGAATTTGAAACCTCTCTCTACCATCTATAAATTTGTTCTAACCTACTGAATTTGCCAATAAGCGATCTGACAAGACATTTGCACTTTATTCATTCAAAAAATAATTCCTACTCAATACTATGATTATATAGAACTGTTACTCTTCTACGTATCTAAAAAGTACACCTTTTCTTGGATCTACGTCTGTTCCATGTTGACCTACCTGACCGGTTCCTGTAGTTCTACATTCCCACACAGCAAACTACAACCACCAAAAAACAAATAGCCAGAACTTATTTTTAAATCTGATAAGAGTAATGTTTTATGAACATTATTACAAACCGTAATAATTGATAATATTCAATTAAAGTTGAAAACAGTAGCAGTAAGACGCTCATTTTGTTTCAAAGCGTACAGTAACGTTTTTAAATATTGTGGTCAAATATGTACTATTTAATATATAAGTGGCTTTAACTGCTTGTTTAACGTCATAGTCTTATCTTATTTTCTAAGGAAAAAAAACGTACAATGTCTAAACTAATAATGAGAAGAAAAATGTCGTCTGTAAAATGACAAAGAATTTTGTCCCAGAACATAGTTACTACATCAGGGAACTGTGTACATTAACTATAAAAAAATAATAATAATAAGGCTTTGACGCATTGAAAGACACAATATTATGTGATTCCTATATAGGCGCAGCGGAGCAGCATAGAATTTAGCAGATAGTTCTTCCTGATCAGCAATTCAGTTGCTGCGCGAGCTAGCTCTCTTTTATAAATTTATGAAGCGCAACAAAAATCATTACTTTTCTTAGATTCAAAGCAGATTTACACTAAGAGTTCTTTGGTGCGAAAAAGATGGTGGGGAGAAGTAGGTGGTTCTGTAGTCTAAAGAAAGAAATGAAAACCTGGAATCCACTACCACCCCATATTAGCATTTTTCATGATACAACTGAAAGCATTAAACGGTAAACTCAACAATTTTTAAACCTGTTATGGATACGTATATGCTATCCAAAAATTTTGTAAACATATGTTTAAGTAATATCTAGCACAAACATTTAATAACCAGCTTAAGCATTAATGGTTCCGTAATGACCTAAATACAAAGACAGACTGACAGAGTGTGAAGCAACAGCAATAGGGTTCCGCAAGCCTAAAAAGTGAACAGATTTTATTAGGATTAAGATATATACATCAATATTTTTCATTACTAATAAGTATTTGCATTAAAAATTACGCCTATTACCGGAATATAATTGGTTAGTCAGAATTTCACCTTATAAAATGAAGATTTTAATAACTTTGTAGTAAGTTCATTATTTAAATAATAGTCTACTATAATGAAAACTGAAAAATGAAGCTAAGATAATTTTAAAACAGTCAATTTCAGTAGCTGTTAATCTGAACGTCTTCCAAACATGTTATAAAGAATGTTAGTCCCTTACTATTTTTTTCAGAATTGTTTTACACATTTTTGTAAGTGGCTTATGGAAAATGTATTTTATTATATTCTTGTGTTATGTTTTACTGCAAATCAGAATTGGCCTAAATCAACCGAACATAATAAATCTGGCACATTCATTTGAACAGGTTGACCATCCTCATGGCCGGCGTTAGGGGGGGTTAAGCGGGGCAAAAGTACCCGGGGCCCGGGCCACCAAAGGGGGGCCCGCCGGCCTGGGTGCCTAAATAAATAGAAATCAAACACAAATTTTAAAATCTGCACCAATAATTTTAAACATTTTTGTATTAAAATTTTGCGAGTTATCAAAAAAATCAAAGTGTAAAGTAAAAATATTTTCGGGGGGGGGGGGGGGGGAAGAGGGCCTAAGATCGCTTACCCGGGGCCCGAGAATCGTAGCGCCGGCCCTGACCATCCTCCTACAGATGTCTTAAAAGATTTCGTAATACGCTACCTCTCGTTCCCGTTGTCATCAAAGACACGTTCCGTCAGAACGGAAGAATGAACTCAATGTCACTGAAAATAGTTTTAACTTCTTAACAGGGAGAAAATAAGTATGTAGACGACGGAGAACAGATATCACTACTAAATGAAGTGTCTTTTAAAGAGTTCTTAAGCAATCGCCGCTCCTAACTGGTTTCGTGAATAAAAGCGCTACTAATGTTCTCAAACTGTTATTTATGCGCATAATCAGTATACAAATGAAGGAACAAGCTGTCCTCCAAAATAGTTCGGTTTCCGAAGGAAGAGCTCAATGTGACCGCGCTCACGACAGCAGAACGAAACAGGAAAACATCTCGTGTTACCTGCACCGAAAACTTCGCCCAACTCCTCGACCACTGGGAACTGTGACGAAGTAATCGTCGACAGACAACTACGCAATCCTATCTGTTGAAGCTTTGTTCTCTTGATAACTGGTTAATAATTGGCCGTATCGAAGCTATTTAGTCCATTCGAACGAGAAAAATGCGTAGCTGGTTTAATAACTGTGGCGTACCACTTCTTGGGTACCTACCAAGCCTATCAAACTTAAGGCAGATACTGATCAAGGCTGTTTCGGAAATTTTCTGTTTTCGTCGTACTCCGAGTTGCAAGCCACTGCCCGAACGTTCCTGGTATGATCATTATCTACCATATGCACAATATAACAAAAATTTCAACGATAAATTTTAAAAGTGTGTTACAAACGAGTAGTAACAAATACGAGACTAGGTAACCACAATTTTGTATCCCGCCTAAAGTCAAAAGTGATTTTTAAGTCCAAAATCTACAATAAACTCTTGAAAGAGTGGTAGTTTTTATCGTGCAATTAATCCCCCAGGTTTATAACAAATATATTACATTATCAACATACCAAGGAATACTTGGAAGCTACAAATTAGTTTTTAAAAAGTAGTTCAAGGAAGAAGTAACAAGGTAACATTTAAAGTCTACTTAAATTAGTCCTTGGTAGAGTAACCAGAGTAATAACAGTACAAGACATGCATAATGGCTTCAGAAGCAGCAGCAGGCCTACCAATGCATCTGTCAGTCCTGTCTCTTCAAGGCCAGTTCCTGTGGGAGCCCTACCTGCAACATGAGAAATACATTAAATGATCAGCTACGAAAAAAACCTTGTGATATGTCCCCCCCCCCCCCACCCCTTGATTGGTTTTGCAATTATACTAAATTGCAGAGAGAAAGCGTTAATACATTTCTGTTAATATTAAGTAGTATTAATATTTTGTTTAGTAACAATCTTATTTCAGTGACGTTACAAAAAATTACACCGCACTTGTTCTATTAACTTTCATCATTTACATTACAGAATTGTAAAGGCCGGACTGAACCCCCTGTGCCGAACCTTACGTTGTCAAGAGGCCTGAGTGGATGGGGGGGTGAATTTGTGGGCTTGTGGTGGATGCAGACTTTAGAGTGGAAGTTTACTGACCTTCGGGACATTTACTAAGTCTTCTAATCCTCTTGCGCTGTCTTCTCTCTTGAAGATGTCTTCTGTCTTCTGGTGATCTAAGCAAAGACTTGTGGGCTAAAGTAAGATGTTAATTGATGTTAATTGTCAGGAATCATGACACCACTCCATTAGTTACGGTTGGATAACCGATTAGGCAGGGAAAGGCCAGGGCAAAATTATAACCTAGCTGAGAATCTACCTAATAAATAATGTAGGCGACTATCGTATTTAGAGTCCCCTTTATTGACCACTAAAGACTGTATAATACAGTTGAGAGCGCGATCTGTAAGGATAACTCCCGAAAGCCTCTACAATAATAATTGTTGACTGAGCCGCATTTCGGCTGCGCAAACTGACTGATTGAGAATGTTAACTTCTTGACTGAATGGCGAATTGACGTGATGGATGCATGGTGGCGAGGCAAGCTAACGAGACACGGCCTAGCTAAGAATTAGCCCATATTGACTGGTTGATAATGATCGACAAAGTGAGAGCGAGTTTGGCTCGCTGTGGTCGCTCGTAAGTTCGGTTTTGCGTCACCGAACAGAGCGATGCCCTCTTAGTCAGCCGTCAGCGTTTTACCCATAAACAGCACTTGCTGACACTCGCACTTGCATTCTGTTCTGACTTGAGGCTCCATTAACTTTACGAAATATTTCATATACCTAAAATTCTCATTCTTTCGAATAAATATATATGTCCAAAACGACAATGACATATCTCCCCCTTCCAATCCATTATACGTCCCCGTATAATGTCATAACATTGCATAGGAATTCTGATCCTCCATTCACTTCGCCATTAGTCGATTCACATAAAAGTTAAGAATAAAATTTGCTTTCCAGTTTTTATCCTTACAATCGATTACAAAAGTAATGTCTATGTAACTTATAAAATCAAATTATGAAAATCATACAATTATGAATTGGCTATTGCTCTGCTTTAAAATAGTCATTGGTCAATTCGAGAAAAGGTTACATCCTTCATAATTATTTCTTACTAAATTACATGTTACAAAAACAAGTTAATAACTGTTCTCATGTATCATTAATTTGTACACAAGTGTAAAATTGTGTTTTAAGGTAGTAAGATTTCATCAAACTAGTTAATTGCATGAATTAGAACATCGTTACCTTGTGTGATAAAGATCAATAGTTACTTATTGCAAAAGATGCTACTGTTTTTGATTCTATGCTTGATCACTACTCATATTTCCAAAATATGGAAATTTCTAATTTCTAATCTAAAGTGAAGTATCATTGATTACAGAGCGTTAAAAATTAATGTTTACGTTACTGTAGAATAAATGAAATTTAAAGTCTTTCTCCTTGATATTTTAGACTGAGTATAAACCAAGTTTGTCATGAAATATCAGTGAAATTGTTTAAAATCAGATTAAATGTCATTAGATCTATAATCAGTAATCCGAATTGTGTCTTCAGTGTTCACAAGTTATTCTAAGTGTAAATCTCGATAACATAATCTACGCTGTATAACTTTTACCTTAATATAATTATTTCCGTATTATGTATGACAATTATGAAGTTAAAATAAAGGATTCATGAATTTAGAAGGACGAACAATAATTTTCGATGAACAATTGGTTGAATGAAACGCCCATTAATAGTCTGTTTAGTACTTATCAAATGTCTTTCGTTTCACTCGCGGCTGCGTGTAGTGATGTACAGGTCGCCGACTTGTAACTCGAGACTTGCTGCGTCGACATCATGCTCGTCGCGAAGCCGTTCGCTGCAAGTTTTCGCTGAAACAATTCGACTACAGCAGAATATGTTCCTAAGATTTCGCGTTTTTGAGTGAATTTTGAATCACCCACAAATATATATGGCAATTTCTTTTTGAAAATTCAAAACATGTCATTACGCTAAAGGGATTATTTACTTATAAAATTTGGGTTCGGTCCCAATATACTATGGTCAACTCGGTAAAAATCATATTTATATTGTACATTAACAAAACTGGATAGGCAGAATTATTATCCATCAATTCATGAAAAATCTGACTTATTTCTATATTTATTACATTGAAAACTATTTCTAAGGAAAAGAATTACTAATAATTTCTTGAAATTTTGTTACGTGAGTATTGACTACAAGATATAACATTTTAACTTAATTTCTATTTGCACTGAAACAGTTAAGTACACTACATTTTATATTATACACCCGATTTTTACTATAGTAAATACCCTTTTACTATTTCTGTTCTACATTACTTAACAACAAAGATATATCCATTTATACAGAATAAAATTCTATTACATGATCATCATAGCTTACCCATATTAAACGTAATCTCCCTTCTTTTACTGAATTCTTCAATTATATTACAATTCATATACGCATAGTTTCGCTATCCAAACAGATACATTACACAGACACATTACAATTGAACAATTATACTCACATACATACTGAAACATTCTTGACAGTCTGAATCGCTTTATTCTTTTATTATTTAAAGTATTTTTCTATTTTTTTGTACTTTTTTTTTACTTCTAATTTATACTTAACCAGTCTCTCAGATGTTTATGCTCACTGTCTTTCGATAAAAGTTATTCTTTCATGGGTTAATTACTTACATGCGACATTATGTTGGTTGGGCATTCGTCTTCTCGTAAATTCTCGAGATTATTTCCACTTACAGTTTACAATTTAAGTTAGTTGCTTACTTCCGTTCAGGGAACCTTAGTTTCAGGTTATTCATCTAACTGCTTACATAGATTTACGCGTGCTTTTACTTATCTGTGCTTCCCACGATTTTAGTTTATTTGTGTGCGAACTCAATTCGTCTTACCGTGGCCACTAACTTCAACAATATTTTTATTTCCTGCGTGCACATAAAATTCTCTTATACTCTGGAACCACTTAAATCACATTTGCTTTAACCCGCGGACTTTCTCGAAACATTTGCACACAATCGCCTGAACGATGTGGCCGCTACCGATATTACCGCTGCCGGTTTAGCTACACAGGGTGCTCCCAAATATTAATCTCCTTTTACTTCAACTCGCGGAGTTTATCGGAACATTTTGGTACGCAACCACCTGAATGGTTGGCCCAGTTCTCGACGTTTCCACTAACAATTTGCAACTTTACTTCCTTCAACACATTTAACATTAATTTCTCCCAATGTTCTGGAAATTTATCTCCCGGAGTTTTGACGTAACACATAGACTTAAGACAATCGTATTGCGGGCAGAGATTGGCCTATCCTTCCCTGATTGCGTACGCGTCTATTGAACTACGAAGCAGGCGCAACTTAATATAATGCATTCCTGAACTTCGAGATCTTTGCTACTCTCAACCCGTTCGATAATTTCTGAGAAATGAATTCTTAACCTCCTTACCCGTTGCTCATAATTTAACTACTCAGCACCCTCCAACTTTTATACGCATTCGCCGTTTGCGACATGCACTAACATTTCAATATTTCGACATTTTTCTCTTTTCCTCGCTGCAGCATCACTCAATACAATTGTTTCTCGCACGCCCTATCAATATCGCCTAGCACACATCTCCTTACCAATTACCTCTTATTTCTACTTACTTAAATAGCACACTTTTCCCATTAAGCACCATACACTGATCTTAAATTTATTTTTATCTCATCAGGCCAGCATATTAAATAATTATTCCATGAATATCTTATTTTTATGGTAAACAGCATGTATATTCTTTCCACGCACAATAATCATATCTAAAACCAGATGTTGTATTTTGTTGCTAGATAACGCGCTTCAAGTTATAATAAAATTTTAATTAAATTGTGAAAACATTTCATTTCACTGCCACTTTTCAGTTTAGCATTGTAATTTAGTGCATATTTTCTTCGCTATTTTCTTAAACAGATTTTTAAATTTATTTCATGCTACATGGTTTAATTAAAGTATTTTCAAATACGGCTGTCTTTATACATAAATCAATCACAAAATCGCACGTTTATCTCGTATTACGTAAAACAGGTGTGCCATCTAAACAAGCCAAAGCATTAAAATAATTTTAACCAACAATAGAATGATTTTTAACTTGAACATTTGATTATCTCTTGGTTTACCCGCACTTGCTCAAAACAACACATTATGTTACGTTAATCATCACAAAATTCACATAACACATTGAAATAATTATAAACTAATGCAAATAATTGTTCTCAACTTGTATTGCATTTAGAGAGAGTAAGAGTTACGTATATGTCTTTCCAAAAAAAGTGAGATCTCTTTTTTTTCCCTTAACGCATATTTGTTTAAACATTTATGGAATTTAACACTATAGTTGGTTATTCTGTTCGGTGCGCGCTAACGACCAGAGCTACGAACTATTCAACTATCCTTCTAAATAGAATTTACGCAGTTCATGCTTTCTTAACTGAAAATTATTTGACCGTATCTATCCTGAAATTAATTGCATTCTCAAATATAATAGCGATGCTAAACTGCACATTTCCTTTTTTATCAAATTACATTTATATGTAAATTTAATTGAAATTACCGCTTTGTCCGGGGCCCTTCGGTCAAAACCATAATCTGCAACTAAATCTTATCTCTGCAAATTACGTTTATTTCATTTCACTCAGAAATTATTGATTTATATTTTTGAAAGTATAGCGCATTTTAAAACATAGTTTGAGGAAATAATTTCTTTAATGTATATTATCTGTGAATTTGAACTAACTAATTCTGACACAAAACTGATAAACATACTAAGCGAATTACAGTTTCCTTTTAATTTATTAACTGATAGACCGTAATTTTGCCTTCCGCCACATATTTCGCATTAAACAACATATTTTGAACAGAATTATCGTTGAACATAGCATTTTCCGACAGAAACCAAATATTAAAGCATTTATTTTTCGTTCTTTTAAAACAGTCGCGTACTTTCAACAGGAAATTTAAATAAAACAATTTTTTAATAAACAAATCACTCTTGAACTTGAAAATTATGCAATTTTCCCGCAAAAAAGCCCGTAATTTATTGCCATATGGCATGCGTGCGTGTTCAAAACTCACCGTTTGCTGTTTTCACGATTTGAAGCTGGTAGAACTGCTCTGCTGGCGTCGTGGTGTCCCCGGAAGAACTGGTGTTGTCGCCGCTGCCTGCAACTCGACTCCTGCTCGCTCAGCACGGACGCCGCGCTGGCCGCTCGCCGTCCGTCTCGCGTAGATTTCGCCCGGTGGTAGAAGCCCGTCGCCGATATAATAACTTTTATTAAGACTGATTAAATTTGCTATCAACCGTTAACTGTCTCGCCCGTCTCACCACCAATACAATCCATCTGCCATTCAATTGCTACCAGTGATTTCTTCGTAATTTTCCCCACGAAGGTTTTCCATCCTAAAAGTCTTCGTTTCGAATCTCCCACTAACCGATCCGTAGATTCCACTTCTGAAAACCAAATGTAAAGGCCGGACTGAACCCCCTGTGCCGAACCTTACGTTGTCAAGAGGCCTGAGTGGATGGGGGGGTGAATTTGTGGGCTTGTGGTGGATGCAGACTTTAGAGTGGAAGTTTACTGACCTTCGGGACATTTACTAAGTCTTCTAATCCTCTTGCGCTGTCTTCTCTCTTGAAGATGTCTTCTGTCTTCTGGTGATCTAAGCAAAGACTTGTGGGCTAAAGTAAGATGTTAATTGATGTTAATTGTCAGGAATCATGACACCACTCCATTAGTTACGGTTGGAGAACCGATTAGGCAGGGAAAGGCCAGGGCAAAATTATAACCTAGCTGAGAATCTACCTAATAAATAATGTAGGCGACTATCGTATTTAGAGTCCCCTTTATTGACCACTAAAGACTGTATAATACAGTTGAGAGCGCGATCTGTAAGGATAACTCCCGAAAGCCTCTACAATAATAATTGTTGACTGAGCCGCATTTCGGCTGCGCAAACTGACTGATTGAGAATGTTAACTTCTTGACTGAATGGCGAATTGACGTGATGGATGCATGGTGGCGAGGCAAGCTAACGAGACACGGCCTAGCTAAGAATTAGCCCATATTGACTGGTTGATAATGATCGACAAAGTGAGAGCGAGTTTGGCTCGCTGTGGTCGCTCGTAAGTTCGGTTTTGCGTCACCGAACAGAGCGATGCCCTCTTAGTCAGCCGTCAGCGTTTTACCCATAAACAGCACTTGCTGACACTCGCACTTGCATTCTGTTCTGACTTGAGGCTCCATTAACTTTACGAAATATTTCATATACCTAAAATTCTCATTCTTTCGAATAAATATATATGTCCAAAACGACAATGACAGAATCATAATTATACAATGTTTTACTTTTATCTCTAATTTCAAGATGTTTTGAACGTATGATACGTGGGTACTTATTTGATTGGAGGCACATGATGAATTATTATAAATTCCACGTTTGGTCTATAGAAAATTCAGCAAAATGTTGAGACAAACGGTGTTGAAAAGAATCTGGCAGGTCTTTATTTATATTAATTTGCCCTACTGCTACAATTCAGTGAATAACGAAGTTTGTTGGTACAAATGATGAACCTATAACTCTAAGCGTCTTGGATCGATATTCAATTAATGGTTTGTACAACCTGAATTTGCAACAGTTAGTCAACGCTTAAATTCAGTAGACTTGCGTTTTAAACTACTTTTCTATTACCTCAAGTCATCCATTGTCTAGGCACTGAAAACTAAGTCACTAACGCATAAGGGTTAACTCAAGAGGAAGGTTACAGGTTTCATCCCTCATCGATTGAAGCTGTTGTCTTTTTTTAAAATTGAGTGATTGCAGAAAAGATTCTGAGCATTTATAGCTTGCTATTTATTAGCTATTCTGAAGCAGCTGGGAGTGTGGCTTGATGTGGGGTCGCTTTGCAAACCTGCCATATGTGAATTTTCCGGTGATTTGGGGCGGTCAATTCGGTCTGAAATATGGGCGGACCACAGGGAGGGTGCGAGGGTCCGGTTGCGTAGTCCGTGGAGGCAGACACAGGCCTGGATGCGTGGATACAATAGAGAAGGGCAGCTAGAGCCTCAAATTGCCTCATATGGTCGGTTGCCTGAGCGCTGCCGATTGAAGTGTTGCCTGCCAGCTGGGGGGAGGAAACGTGCCAAAGAAATGGACTCCGACAAGCGATTGAAGACAACCGTATTTGTGTGGTGCTGCTGTCACTATGTTTCTACACTGAAAGATGTGCTACTTTGATGAATGACCCTTGGCGTCCAGGTAATGCTGCTAAACAAATGCTCCAGGTAACTCTAAACCACGTGTCCCCTTCAAAAGATTATAACGGCTTTACTGCACATTTATTCGGCTTCTATGAACAATTTTGTCTTGCAAAAAAGATGATGCAATATTCTGGTAACCAATACCGAACTGGTCTTTTTTCACTTATTTTCAAGTTTCTACTCTTTTTACACTCTTGCAAAAATTTACAGACGTTTCGAATGATTTTAGTTGATTTACAACGTTCTCAAAATCCTTAATTCATTTCAGTTTGTTTCAAACAGTACTTAATGCCACTGAATTTAAGATTAAATTCATGTTAGGTATGAAGAAAATATAAATTATCGAATCATCATTAGGATGACAAAAATCAGTAATCATTGTATAAATTTTCACCAGCAGAAGTTAATGATTCACCAAATCAAGTTTTCTGTCTTTGTATGAAGATTCAATACACTTTCGCCTAAAATAAAACTCTATTGTTCTGTATGGAAGTAATACAATTTACATCTCGAGGCATTCTAATCGCGTTCAAGCCACGGAGACCACCAATATTTCTGCATCGATACAATCACAACCTAGGAAACACTGAATAACAGAACCATAACAAGAGACGACACATTGTAAAACATTCATTTAATTAATTTATCTGTAAAGACAAATATTAAACGTATTATTAATACGAAGAGGCAATAATGTAATAAATATAATGTGCATGTGACTGTTTAGTTCGGGATCGCTTGATGCCGTGCCTCAAACACCATTTTTTCCAATTCCAATCATAGTTTACAGTCATATGTACTTAACAACGAAACGTAAGTAGAAATTCTAACATGTAGCAGTATCGAATGTAGAAGTAACACAATATGAGTAGAATGTACAACTATCAGGTGAAGAACAGTGCCATCACTATAAAAAGTTCTGCCCATATGTTTACGCAACTTCATGTTGAAATCGCATTTGGTCCACTATTTAAAAATTAAGTATATTCGAATGATTCAAAATTCTTACTATTTGTTTTATTAGTATTTAGCCTTAACGGCTGAACAGCCAGCCGTTCCAAAAAAGTCTCAATTAGCGTGTAAACTATAGTTTACAGTAAGTCAGTTTAGCAAATTGCTATAGAAAGAGTGGAAATTTACAGGACTTGTACGTATTTTTCATTTAACACGTTAGCTGTAAAGTAATTCTGATCATCCAAGGATACGCAGGATACGCAAAATGCAGTCAAGCATTAAAAGAAAAGAGCAGGGGCGGATCCAAGGGCGGGGGGGGGGGGCTAGAAGGCTCAAGCCCCCCTCAAAAGTATCTAGGTCCATCCCCAACATCGTAACTTTGGAGACCCATTTTTTTTTTTAGCTCTCCTGATCTTTGAAGAAGGCAGCAATCCGAGGAGGCTATAAAGACTACCCTTGTCCGACTCAAGGCCCCTTCCTCAAACCAAATTCCACTCACGCCCCCCCCCCCCAAACCAAAATCCGTTCAAGCCCCTCCCAAACCAAAATCCTGGAAAAGAGGCCAAGTTGTTTAATAGGATCATTTTACATTTTGAAAATTCAAATAAGAAGTTTACATATTTAAAATAAATCGTTATGTTTGATTAATGTTTTTTATCCTTCGGATGATAAAAGAATAATTACGTTCATAGGAAAGATGAAGTTCATTAATTGATTCAGTATTTTATCTTTCACTATCTGTATTTCTTGCAAGGAAACAGAATCTATTCTATTCCTAAAGCAGCCACGCTGATAACTTTCTGGGAAACTTGTTCGGCTTGAATTGCTAGAGAATTATGGTGGAGGAATCGGCTGCTATAGACTTTAAATACCACCGCTTCACGAGAAATGTTGGTAGGTAACGGCCGAAGTGAGAGCCTTTTTACTGTAACGTGCTACTCCATTCGGTTTGCCATGCTTCTTATGCTCGCTGTTTGATAATTTGGACGAATTCAGAAGAGGAGAGTTTCACGTCTTATCCCTGCCCCCACTTGCCCTCCCACTTTGCTAGCCAGTCGATATTTTCGTTAACTTATCTTCTCTGTGTGAAGGAATCCACATCAAACTCGTGGTAATACCATTTATGCTGTTATATATTT
This sequence comes from Vandiemenella viatica, assembly GCA_031002005.1. NCBI lineage: Eukaryota > Metazoa > Arthropoda > Insecta > Orthoptera > Morabidae > Vandiemenella > Vandiemenella viatica. Next base: position 34,625 of record JARYHS010002459.1, read on the forward strand.
CGTGAATATCTATTATTTATATGCCATCTTTCCACGCCAACTTGGTTTCTGGATAATCTTAATTACACTATGTAAACATACAACTTTGTTCTGTCCATTACATATCACCGCTCCTGGTAGCTCTTTAGCTTCTACTAACTTCTAGTAATGAGTTGGTAACGAATACAGTGCAGGATACCTGATAGAGGAGACTTTAATTCTCAGGCGACTCTGTCCTCCGAATTCATCTCAGATCAGTCAGTATAAATTTATGTTACACTCTGACTCTAGTTTCCTATTGAGACTATGATTTACATATTACTGATCTAAGAAACGTACTTCGGTATCCGTTAATCGAAGATTGCATGGTGCTTGATAAATTGTATCTACTCCAAATTCCAGTACCTTGCTACAAGTTTCCACTATTGGTTCCCTCAGTGAATTAAATTGAGAAACTACTTTCTCTGAAACTTTTCGGATAGATTACTTAATAGCCAACAGCACATAATTCACCAGAAGAATAACTCAATCGTAATCAATAAGACTCACAGAATGGAAGGAAAATACATTTTATATATCTTTTTGTCGAAGGAAATGTGTTTGCATGGGAACTTGTTGGTGCAAATAAGGCGAAGACACCTCATCACTCTGTGCCTTTTGGTTTTTGTCCCTTTCCATAAATGGAAACAAAGAGTCAAAATGTCACAGTTTTGGTACGCTGCGTTTTTGATTTTGCTGTCTTTTGCTATGATATACAATCTTTGAGGGTTCAAAACCCGTGAACTATTTACATATAAACGCCCTTGGGAAAAAAAACACATCTTTTCTAAGAGCATCCCTGCTACATAAATTTATGTACAGATCATACACAAACTCACTGCGAAAGAAACAAAGCCTGAGCGACCGATATAACATTTCATAGACTTACACACGCTATCCGTCTCTCACCGTTCATGAGTTTTAAAAATTTCAGGACAAAATAAGTTATTTATCCAGAAAAAAGTGTCCTATGCCCTTGCTAATGATGCATAGTACCGCCTCGTCAAAATTTCATCAAGAATGGTTAAGCTGTTTACCCGTGAAAACGTAACTTTCACATTTATGACATTAGTGTAGATATCTAGCGTAGATTTGTCGTCGTTGACTGCTGGAATAGTCTGCAAAGGATTGGAAAGAAACTGGCTACTGTCCAAAGACTATGATAACTTAATCATCAAGAGTGTGGAGCTAAGTGCATTTTGACATACAGTCAATGCCGCTGATGTTTAACATGATGGAAGTGAGTAGGTACTGACATGGAGCTCTTTCATGGTTGTTATTCCGCAGAGCACATTTCGAAGGTCCGCCAGCCGGGTAATGAGTGTGTTGCCCACGTCAAAAGCTGAACACAGCGGCCCCCGTGCAATTGTTTGGCCCGCCAAAGGGTAGAGGTCAACCAGGTGCGGCCTGCGGCGACCTTGCGAACTAACGCCGACATCTGGTGCATCGAACGGTCGAAGACACCCTGTTCATCCTCGCGCTCAGAAATCTTTTGTTGGCTTCAGCTACGGTTTGACATTTAGAAGGAGCGTTCGCAAGCAAACCCTGACCTTTACAGTTTTTAATTTCGCGATGATAAACTCAAAACATACAGCAAACATTGACTTAAATGTCAAAGAACGCGATTGACCCCAGTTACACACAACCTAGGCACAAAGGGCTTCTGAGTAATACAACCGGTTTCCGACATTTCTTCAACGTGTTGTGAATATTGATCCCCTTTCCAACTGAACTGCTTGGAGTTCCTTCATCAGCTAATGCTGTCCGGCGTTATTGAAATGCCTCTATCCACAAGCACCGTCCGGTGCAGAAGTCAAGGGTTCGTAAAGCTGAATATAAACACAGCTTAGGACTTTAATTTTCAGTTTTAAGATGCGACTCAAACGTTTAACTCCAAAAGCCAATCCAATAAAAGTAATAAACTTCTCCTCATTAATAAAACAATTATACTTGACGCAAATGTGATCTACCCTTAGCGACGGAAAATAATCATATTCGGCAAACTAACTCTTAAAAGACTTAATTCAGCACATATATGGAGCGGTCTGACAGTTCATTTTAAAGTACTTGTTTGGTGCTCCAGAGGTTCTTACTCGCTACCGTAACTTTTGTAGAACTTCAGCATAATATTTACACTTGGCAAAGTTTGCTTTGTTTATGTGAAGTTCGGCCGTGGATAGGATTCCACGTTAACCTGCAAGTCTCGTCACTATACACGGAAAGCGCTGTCACTCTCCTATGATCTTTACAAGCATAAGAAAGGATGAACCACTCGGAACTATAACATCGGTTGCCAAGTAGAGATATGCTTAAATATAGAAGTTTTATTCGTCTTCAGAACATGCTTATGTACAATACTTTTGCTGATCACGGTTGATATCTATAATACCTGTTACTCAGGAAAATAAGTTTTTATAATTTTAGTATTTATGATCCTTTCTTTTTACAGGCAGACTCTCAACATGTGTCGGGCACTGGAATATACATAACGTTCAGGATTAGCCTTTCGGATCCCCAGTGTGGTCATTCTCGTTCCTATTTCCTGGAACCACTAAAGGCGAATGACGGGCTGCGTTATTCAAGAACCCATGGGCGATTTAATTACTATTCCTTGTCTCCTACCCCATTCTCTCCCAGCTTTAATGATGCGACATCGGCTACCGATAAAGCATCAACATTTTATTAAAAAAAGAAATAAAAACGTACATGGTCCTGCATTCATTGCACCGCCTCGCTCAGCAGTGTAATGTTCTAATCAAACTGTAAAGTGCTTAGGAAACTTTTTGACGTGACATGCCTTGAGAGACATGAAAATTGTTCATTTTGAAAGGACTAGCACCAAAAAACCACAAAACGGTGAGCAACGGGGCAAACGGTGTTAATTAGAGAAAGCTTTGGAAGTAACAAGTATAATGGACAATATTTCCTCCGCCTCCCGCAAGAGGCGGGAAACGGACGCGTCTGATCTGGTAACGAAATTTGAACAAGTGTACGCCGAGTGTCCTAATCAAGCTGCGTATGAACTAGACTAGGCAAATCCCCGACAATGGGGTCGCGTGGCTGCCACGTATAGCTCATACAGTGGAGGCGCGCAAGGCAACTAGAACATATGCGCGCTCGAGCCATTCTCGGTCGGTATTATGAGGTGCGCGGCAAAGGCATCTCAGTCTCTGTGTTTGGCTCGCGTGCATCTGAGACGGTTTTGTGGTTGTTCGAGTTGGATTGCATGACAAACTGACCGTTTACTATGGTGAATAATGAAAAATGTCGCCTTTTAATACAGTTTTACGGCGACAAAGACTCTAATATAAACTGTACTTTTTTTAACGTTAACATGATATTTCAGAGCTTTGCATAAAGCATCACAAACATCTGGAGTTATTTTTATACGTGACTGCTTTCACACTCGAAAAATGTATTGGAGGTTAGTATACAGTGACTATAAATTTAACATTTATAGCTATTCTTTCGGTAACCTGAATGGCCTCTCGAAATTAAGTGTTTATTTTCATCACACTTGGTTCAGCTAATGATTTTTTGAGATCGAACTCTACTGTTGTCATTCATGTAAAATTTTTTGTTGTATCATCAGTGGCTTCATATCTCATGTATTCCATTACAATGTTTCTACAGCTTTTTCAACCTGAGGACTAGTAGAACGTCGCAGACCACAGGTTGAGGATGACTGTCATATTACATTCTATTAATATACAATTTCTTCTTCCAACAACGCATTTTTCGTGAAGGTTTCTTATGTACAATGTTATGTATCAGAATCGAAACGTCAGCTGTTCGTGTGCGTGAAACATCTGATCGTGCCTATACGGTTTGCCACGCTATTGGTGGCTCGATCGTTCTGCAGCGCGTGGCTGCCGCGCCTCGGCCAATAATGATTCTCGCGGCAAATGAATAGGTTTGCAGCGATCAGACCTTACTCGCGCGGCAGCCGCACATAGGAATATTAAGTTTTTTTTCCAAATAAAAATAATTAAATTTCGTAAAACTGTCGTACTTTGGGAGTGAAAATGTCAAAGTGAATGGTAAGAAAGTGGAAGAAGAACGCAGGTATAATTCAAGCAAAACCTCTTCAAAATGTGGAAATTCAGCAAGAAGCCTGAGCGAAAGAAAACCATGTGGGGCAATGATCTTAGCGGAATCATCAGTGTTAGGTAAGGAGTTACGGTAACAATTTAGTCCGATAGACGCGGAATGTCCACATAAACGCTACGATACCATAGTCCATCACCCTACGCATTTTACTTCTCTGAACCTGCTCTGGAACACGAGCTGAAGCAGTTAAGTACCAATTAGTAATTTCTCTTGTTTACTTAGATAAAATGTTAAGTTACCATAAATATTTGTTGTTTTGTTGCATTTTGCGACAAAAAAGAAGGTAAATTAGTTTTCGAAAATGAAATTTCGAATAAGGAATTAAATCTTGAAAAGAATTTATAAGATGCAACGGAATGCATCTTGAACGTATTCCCACAAAATATAAAGAGCTCCAGATTCTACGCTTTAAAATTTTTTCGACTTGTTCGATTGTTTAAACGTTTATTTCCTATTTGTGCTTTTTTTTTTTTTTGCTTAGGACTAAGGTCATTAGAGGCGGGATGGGACTGGAGACAAGGAACGGGAAGGAATTCGGCCATAGCCTTTTTGAAGGAAGCATCCCGGCATTCGCCTGGAGTGATTTGGGGAAACCATGGGAAACCCAAATCTGGATGCCGGGACGGGGATTCGAACCCGCGTCCTCCCGAATGCGAAGCCAGAAGGTTAACCGTTCACCCACCACGCTTGGTATATTTGTGATGAAAAGCAGTTAGAACGACAAAGAAGTCATATTATGTCTGGAAAAATTACGGATGTCAGTTGGCAAGCAGCCAAAACACATTTTGCTAGCGGAATATATTGTAAAACCTATATACAAGTCAGTTGTTATCTGCCTTAGGAATAGGTCTAAGCTTTTCTAATATACAGCGCTACTTAGGAAGCATTTTTCTCTGCATTATTATCTCAAAGAGAAACATGCCTTTGTGGCTACGGCAATTGTAACACTCCGATGCACAGTAACAGTACATTTAAACCAATTTGAAAAGGAGTCAAATATTAGATAAAAAATTATCAAGCAATCTTCGGGTATAGGAATTTTTAAGGCTCATCTTTTATTGCGCATATCATGGCAAAAAAAATACCGTGATCACGCAACGATCTTCTAAAAACGTGAAAAGGAATGAGGAACCCATGGAAAGCTGAAACAAGACAACAGGTGTGCGTTCCGTGACTGGCACCAACAGCGAATATGAACAATGTATTTAAAACAGACAGTGATCCGGAAATGTCCTAAAGCATTTGTTTTCAGACAGACTACCTGAGCAACAAGCTATCCCTACTTTTAATTTGACCATATTAAAATTTTTATCCCCACAGGTTCACGTGTCTCGAAAAAACAAAGTGTCTTTAAGTATTCTCTTTTTGTGGAGTCAGAACAGATTAAATGGAAGCGGAGAGGTTGTAATTACGGAATGAATCCCATTTGATACACGCAGTACTGTAGCAGGTTGGAGGGCGCCGTAGATCCTCCTATTCCGTTATGTGGAGTGGAGCTGGCAACTGACCTGCCTCAGCCACCGCTCGCCTGCTCACCCGCCCCCGTGTTTTCCCGCCAAATTGGAGCGCGCAGCTGTCCTCACCGGGCGGGGATGATGACTAGCCATGTTTAAATAGCAGGGGACGGGACGGTCACCAGATGCCGCAGCACCAGCGCGCACACTAACGAGGTGAACTGCACTATCTCCTTTACCGGTTTACGCCAAATACGTCAAGAGACTATACTAAATGTCTCTAATAGCTGTTAACCGCGATTTCATACTCGTGGACTTGGAATTTTATTGCTAGAATCGAATAAAATCTGCATCTATACTATATAACAACCTGTGTCTGTACATGAAATTTATGAACAGATGATAGACAAACTGGCTGCGAAAGAAACAAATACTGAGCGACCGATTTAACATTCCAGAGACTTACACACGCTATCCGCCTGTCTGCCACTGTTCCGTTAGTTTTCAGAATTTCACCACAAAATATGTTATTTAACGCGACAAACGTACCAAATGAAACATAGTATTTCCTTGTCAAATTTCATCAAGATCGATTAAGACATTTAGTCGTGAGAACGAAAGAAACAGACAGAGTTACTTCCGCATTTTTTATAATATTTGTGTAGATATATTTTTATTAGGTATTCCTAAAGTGAGTATAAATCTACATTCCACCTAGCCTCCAAAGCTACTAGCTGCAGTGTAGGACAGAGCGAACAAAGCTCCATTGGATATTAACAGTAACTCTACAGTAATATGTTCCCACAAAACTGAAACATAGATGCACATTGGAACACAGCCAGTGATAAAAGGGCATAATGAATTAATTCACTCGAGCAAAGTATTAATATAGAAAAATGTCAGAAATTATCAAATAAAACTATCAGCAATAGAACTGTAATCGGAATAAGATGAAATTGAGAAATTGTAAAAGAAAAATAGATATTTGTTAATATGATGGTGTGAAAAAGTTTCAAGTTGGACCCAAAGAATTATTTTCGGTTCGTTTTGATTCAAAGAGCTCATCTCAAGAGTCTCTACATAGAAACTTTATTTTAAAAATCAAACTGAATAGTGAAATTCAACATGAATCTTGGCTACTAAACGACAAGGCTTCAATGATGAAGTAACACCACTTCATTTCAATTCTAGAAACCTTATCAGAGTCCATTGGGTGCCTGGCATTCGTGAGGACGTGGGTTCAAATTCCCGTCCTGCCATCCCCATTTAGGCTTTATATGCTCTCCCGAAATCACTACCTGCGAATACCGGGATGATTCCTTTATAATAACCGTGTCATAATTCTTTCCCATTCCTTGTACTCACTCTTCTCATGCTTCTAATGATCTCGATGTTGAGGAGGCGTAAAACCTTAAAAAAATAAATTCAAGTGTACAGAAAATGATAGTTAAATATAATTTTAATGGATAAAATGCAAAGTACTCTGTTTATCCACTGGTAGTTTCCAGTTACTGAAAAGAGAATAATCAAACAACCCGCCTGGTATTGGGATAGGAAATGTAGCTGCCACTCAAATTTAAATTTTTATACGGTTCAGACGAAGGAGTTCCATGATTTGTCCACTACCGTCCTCTATTACTGTCCGAAGCGTCTAAATTATTGGCCTTTCGATAGTGTTAGGTACTACATACGAAGTACTGAGACGGAAGACCGTGACAGTAATCAACAAGGGATTAATAGGAAACAGCCTAAAATATGGCCGAAGTGAGAAGAAGCAAGTCAAGTATGCTAGTTGATTAACGACCTTATGGGGTGGTGTAACAAAGTGCTTTTAAGACGAATTACAATCAATGGTTCATATGGCAGACTCACTGGTGATATACTAGTAGACGTACTTTAGACGTACAAGATTTCTTGTTAAAACAATTAAAAATCAAGGATGATAATACGAAAATGTTATATTTAAATAATGTCCGCTTTAATGCTGTATTAAAATAATAATTGAAAAAATCACTGCAGGTAATTTAATAAGTCGGGGTGTGAGCTCTGTTATCGATGTCAGGTATATATCAGGTAGGAAAAATCTTGAATAAATAGCACATCCCTAGGCGAAAGGTAACTATTATCAATTCACAGAAGCATAGTTGTACAATTACCGTATCTCACCGAAGGAAACTAACAGTAACATTCAAGTGACATAACCATATAATCCATCGAAAAGATATGAACGTCCTTCGTTGCGTGTGGTCTTTCAGGTAGTCCTGGTACCGCCAAGCACAACGCCAGATTTTATTTGGGGAAGCTGGAAGTGGTGCACATGTGCGCATAGATGGAAATCCTTTTCTTGCCGTAAGTGGCGAGTGGGAATATTTACAGATGCGTCCGTTCCCCCGCCAGTGGGGAAGCCGCCTCCGTGAGTAATGTGTCTCCAGAATCCCCAGGCATCGCGGAAAGAGGGGCGGGCCGGGCACGGCGCCGGATAACAACACAAACCATGGCCACGGGCTGCCAGATCAATAGCAAAGAGCCGCGCTCTGGCTCGGGGATTAAAATAGCCCACTCCTACCAAATAGCTCGAAACGTAAACAACCTTGAAAGTGAAGATCCCATACGTTACACGATCAATTGAGTTTAAATATTACTTTACATTTCCAATCCAAACCAGATAAAATCTGAAACACGAATCTTTATCAGCTACTGACTCAGTATATTACAATCGGAATCCATAGTGACTACTTGTTGACGGTTCTTAGGACTCGTACCCTATACTGAATTATGAGATGAAATATTTGCCTGACTAAATTATAGATTATCATTTGTTGATCACTATTACGATCATTACCGCAATCAGCTATATTAGCCAGCATTATGCTATCAAAACTTTTAATCTCACCAAAAACACAGCAGCTACACAAAACACTCCAATCGTTTATGGAAAGCATATGCAACGAAAAAAAGATTTATACATTTCCAGCTCCAATGGTTACGTATCTCAGTATAATTTTGAATAACATTTCAACTTTCTCCGCTAATTACCTATGCATGGTTTTTTTGCGGGGGTACTACGTTCTACCAGTAGCAATAAAAAATATTTGTTTCCAAAAGTTAATGTCTTATAAATGGGTTAAAGCATTTGTATAAAACGTATTGTTTAATAGTGTTACATATTTCACTCACATGATAGCCAAAAATGGTATAAAACTGTAATTGGCATGATCAGTACGTCGTCAATTTCCCTTTAATAGAGTATGGTCATTACTTAACGCATTCGAAAAATCTGACGGATGCTCACTAGCCAAACTGGATGGATGGTCTTGTGCAAGAGCTCTTGAGAATTTAAGGATATATAAACTAAGTAAATCACCAACGTTTCCTATTCAATCAAGAGATTATCCAGTGTAGTAGGGTTATCAAGTTGCGTTGCAGCGATCCAGATGGTTGGCTTATCAGTTTACTGTTAAACGGGTCTTCTACGGAAAAGATTTTTCTCATATCGTTGCTTCTATGGCAAAAAATGACAGCTACACATTTCTGCTATTGCTTGTCAACTCTCCCTCCTCTACTATAAGGAAACAGAACATAATGGTTCTAAGATTTAGCTTCTATTTTCAGACTATCAGTCCTCCTGCGGGGGTAAGTTCCCACATAAAATGACAGGACGTTCTTTGAGGAGTGGAATATATTAATTATTTCTCTTGTACAATCGTGATGTTGATTATGAATTTATGGGAATCAAAATACTGTATAAGTATTTTTTTTACTTATGGTTTTACGGCTCATCGACGTCGAGATCATTAGAGGGGGGAATAAGGCTGGGGACAAGGAACGTGAAGGAATTCAGACATAGCCTTCTGAAGGAAGCATCCTTGCATTCGCCTGGAGTGACATGAGAAAACCATGTAAAACCCAAATATGGATACTCAGACGGGAATTCGAACCCGCGTCCTCCCGAATGGAAGACCACAGCGCTAATCGCTCACCCACCATGCTTGGTGTGTATAAGTAAGAGCGACAACGAAACATTCTACTTTGCAGGTGCAGCAGATTTATCCAACCAGATTCCAAGAAAGTGTACTTTTTCAGTTCATACATTATCATGGCACTCGAATTCACATGAGCCAAATATTTTTAGGTGACTGGCGAAATTCCAATGTGTAGTTGATAAAGAAAGCAAAGTTTGTTTTAAAGAACAAATTACTGCAAAAATTATTTTGTAAATGATTGGAATAGAAGTAATAAAGTCTGACTTGACAGTTTTGAAATGGTAAAAGCCGGTTAGTGATTAAAATCAGGTTAAAAGTAACGATTCGTCTAAATTTTAGAGGTACAGTTTCTAACTATAACTCAAAGATCAGAATAAATCCAGAACGTTTTCCTGCGAAACGAGGAAAAAAAACTGAACTATGCTATCTGCATGAGAAATTAAGAGGGGAGGAGAAACACCACTAAAACAAACAAAAAAACAGTTTTTTTACCCGGAAACGTCATCTTTATATCACCTTAATCGAAAACCACTAATCTTTTCACACCGAAATAAGTTATGCGTATTGTTAAATTTTGACTTAAGGTTAAGCATCAATCATGTTTCTCTTTAAATACAGTTGCCTTTCGTCTACGATAATCACCAGTGGGAATTTTCCTTTATTTTCGTAGCATACCAGAAGTAGTCCATTTAACAGCAACATCAGCATTTTAAATCAGTAGCCTGTGCGTCAGTGTCATTATGCACTGTTGTTGCAATATGAATGAAGAACGACGAACAGAGCTTTTTGTACCGAAAATATCAAGAGTTTCTTGAAAGTATGTAATGCCGTTAATCCTGATCTAAACCAATAAAAACTTCACGCTCATATAAAATCAAGTTACCTCGTACCAAACCTTTGCCCTAGAGATATCCTCCATCAAGGTAAAGTCAACAGTCAAAAATAAATAGGGAGAATTTGTCACCTGGTTCATTAGTAATTTTAACGGCCTATTCTAGACTCTGCAATATTTGGAAAGAAGTTTTCAGCGCAACAGCTCGAATGTTAATGATCTTTACCTTGGCAGTATTGCTATCAGAGACTGATTGAGCACAATGATCAATATAAGAGATAAGTCTAGCACGATCAAAAATGTTAAATTGTGTGGCTAAGTGGCTTGGAGCTGTTATGCTGGCCCCTGACACCATTCACATAGGCAACGCGCTTCACACTTCACTACTGAAGTGTCAGCAGGTAATCGGTGCTGACGTCTCGCTATGTGCTGAATTTAATTTCGACCTTAAGAAAGATTAGGTGGTTTCCAGCTTGTCTCCATCGAGGTCCTTGGTCTCAGTTTTAGTAGCGGAAAGGAACTACAGTAGCCTATTGTAAAGAACTGTCCGGGCATTTGAGTCGTAAAACATATTTGGGATAATAAATCAAAAATTTTACCAGACGTCTAACAAAAGATTGTATTTACTATGATTAGATTTGATTGCGCATCATCACAAACTACAATGTACCATACACGTTTTTTCGTCTAAAGAAAATCTCAAGCTTGAAAATTTATGCACAAATCTAAATAAAAGAAGCTATTGTTGCTGGTCTACCGAAGTAGCAGAACTGATGACAGGCTATAAAATGGCAAGAAACATTTGTGCTGAGACGTATTCCAAGCGGCTGCTAGTTTTCTCGTTTTAATACTTGTTAACAATGTTCATCATAGCCCAAAGTTAGAATAGTTCACGTTTATTAAGCATATTTTTACTGAGGAATGCCAACTACAACTTGCTTCACCAAACCTTCACCACAAGATATGAATGGAAATGATTAAAACTGGATCTATGATACTGCAACAACAGTGCCAGTATAAGTGTAGACAAAAGTTATAACAGATCAGTAAGGGAGCGTGCACAAACCACGTAGCCCCATTTTGGCCTCCTGTGAACCCCCCTCCCCCCATGTAGCCCTACGTGGCTTTTGCCTCTACCCCCCCCCCCCCACGTAGCACGTAGCTTTTTTTCCCCTTTTGATTCCAGAAGACATTTTGAACTATTTTCTCTTGTCAGACTATTGTAAATTACATACGGAGCTAATTAACTGAGGGAAATAAATATTCACATGCGATTGTGAGTTCTGTTCCTCATTTTAACTATGAAAAATGTTATGAAAGGAAAACTACGTGGTCTGGCTCGGAATCCCCCCTCCCCCCACGTAGCCCAGCGTAGCCTTTCAGCCAACCCCCCCCCCCCCTGGACCGAGCCACATGGTTTGTGCACGGTCCCTAATGGAAAAATTCATGATTCTGTTTATCCGAATTGATTTCCAAAAGCGACGAGAAATTTTGGGGAAGTCGGAAAACTGAATCAAGTATTTCTCGATTGTATATGTTCTGGTATAATGACAAGGTACTCCACAGTTATCGATCTGGCGGCTTAGTTGGTAAAGGGTCGTGTACGGAGAACGAGAGGTCTCCGGTTCAAATTCTGGTCTTTGATACAATATTTATGGATCTTCAAACTGAACTGTACCTGTAACAAAGTGCTGCTTTAATTTGAAGACGGTAGAACGCTGTGTGATTTGGGTTCCACGTCAAACCGAAGGTATCCTTCACCTGGCAGGATTACCAGGTTAGGATAGGAGACTAAGACAGAGACGGAATGCTGATAAACTCTGCTAAGATAAGAGAGACCGCACGAAATTATTCCAGTAGATTTCAATGGTGGATGGCGCGTGAAATGATATTGGTAGATCTTCAAACGAATGATCAAACTGATGCCTTTGTTTATAATTTTAGTTATTCAAACTGTTGGTTTCTCGAATCCATTGGTTTAATCTTCATTAGAGTCGTGAATACTAAGCTAAAAAGAAGTCTATATGCGTCTGACTCGATTTTTTGAAAATTATGAAGAATGTATAAAAGTTTTCGGGCCTCCAATCGGCGCAGCACGTTAATTTGATGCGACGTTCCGAAATCGTTCAAAGCATTAATCTGGCGCGCTGCCCCGTAGGGAAGCCCGAGAACATTTTAGGCAGTTGATACACCGGGAAAGCCTCCATTCATGAAGAATGTTAAATCAGCAAATCGCAATTTAAAACAAGCACTACAAAAAGTTAACTCCAAACTCGCTGCATCATTAAATTTTATTTTTAATAATCGGCAATTTTTTCTACATCTGGCGATGGTCTCAAAACGAATTACCGTAAATTGTACACCTCTGAAAACGGCCCTGCCAAACTGCCCTAGGTCCGTTGCCTGACTGGAAAAGTGACTGACGGTTACATCGAGAAGCACGATGTAAATCGCGGAGGCGTTAGAGCAGAAGGGGCAAGGCGACGTAACACGATAGGCAGGCAGCGTGCAGGAGGGGGAAAGTGTTGGCGAGGAGATGCGTGGAGGCACGAGCCAAGCCAGGCGTCCTGGCCGGCTGTCGGGAAGGTGGGCAGGCGGCGGGCAGCCAGACGGGCCACAAAAAACCTGGTAGCAGAAAGAAGATTCCGCCCGGGCCGGAAGTGGCTGAATCTGCAGCTGGGGCGGTAGGCAGCGCACGGGCCAGGCCGGCAAGACAGCTGGCTGGCATCTGCTCGGGGACAACCCGGCGGGCACACGCCGGCCCCGCGCGGCTTCCTGTTGCTCCGCGATAAGGGGTCGCATCAACCTGAGCCGTCGTCGATTTAGAGAAAGGTGGAAAATCTCCAAGTGACGCAACGAAAATCAAATTAAGACCTCAAATACACGATTCACAGTTGGTGTGCTCTAACTCGGAAACAGGAAACAAACTGAAGACGGCTCGAATAACATGCAAAATAGATTCAGTACAATATTGGGCTTTCAGAATAACCCGTAAAGATCGTTCGATTTAAAGAAACTCAACTTGTAGACAAATCAGGGAACACTCCGTTATTTCATGTCGGAACTTAACGGATTGAAAATTTGATCACTCATCTGTGACTAAGTCTCTAATCGGCAAGAATAATAAAAATATATTCTTTCTCAAAGCGTACTTAGGGGGCGTCCATTAATTACGTGAGGTGAAATAGTAAAGGAGGGGAGGGTCCTGCGAAATCATACCAAGGGGGAGGGGTTCGACGGAAATCTCACGTGAAGTTTTCAAATTCTTGCAGGACAGTAGAGCTAAAAAAAAAGGTCGGTTGGCAGGGGGGAGGTCCCTTTCAAAAACCTCACGTCATTTTAGGAGGGAGGTTCCGACAAGATCTCACCAAATCTCACCAGAAAATGGGGGGGGGGTCCAGAATTCCGAAAAAAAACACCTCATGTCATTAATGGACGCCCCCTTACTACTACAGTATATAGCGAAAGTTCGGTTTTCTAGTATGCTCATCATATAGTGCAGTAGTCCGCAACCGATGTGCTGCAGCACACGTGTGTGCCGCCATAAGATGAACAGTGTGAAGCGAAATTTTACCTATTTTAAGGAAATAACTATCGAGGTTTTTTTTCAATTACTTTTTGTCAATTTCTGTGTTTCATGTGCCGCCAATTCTTACTTCTTCTTTTCGATAAGGCATTCTGGGAACACGTTCTAATTTGAATTCTTCAACCTTTGTTGTTTTTTCTTTCTTTCAATCCCATATTCCTTCATCATTTCACTATGTTCGCGAATTCTTACATATTTGGTATTCTAAGAAATCGAATGTTAATTACCTACAGTTGTTAATTTTAGTTGCTTTTACAGTGGTGTGCCGTGTCGAATCATGGATAAATTTATTTTAGAATAAGGCTGCGGACTACTAATATAATGTATTGCTTTACAATATATATATACTAAACCAGCGGGCCTTTGGGAAGAGTTATTACTTAAATGTGCCAAAGGATTCCGTAATCTTTCAACGCAACTAATGAAACATTGCGGAAGGCGTGGGTTAAATTACTACCTTCCCATATCAGTAATTTCAGGCACTGTGGAAGTGTCCAAGAATACTAACAGCGACCCACCCATTTACGATCATGATAATGTGCTCCAACGCATAGCGGCGTCTACGAAATTTGTGTAATTAATAATCAGGCCTATAATGAAATTTTTGTTTTTGGAATCGACACGCTGCTAAGGAGCCAACAGCAGACGTTACATTCCCCCTGCAAGGCTTCTTCTAAGACAGTTAGTTAAACATCAGGAGAAAGATAGGTGTAAAATCAAGACAATATACCTGTCAGCGGAAAGAAAGAGGAAGGCCGTTAAAACACTGAAGTGTTTTGTATCAATTTCAAACGATGAATAAAATAGAGCAAAAAAACAAACGCGCCGTAGTTTATACGAAAAAAGAATAAGAATATAATAGCGCCTAACCAGTGACTGACGTCCATTTTTTTTTGTAATTATCAGGGAGCGTCCATATACGACGTAGCTCCATTTTGGTCTCTTCTGAACCTTTCCCCCGTTACCCCTCCCCACGTGTGGAACGTAGCTTTTTTCTTATTATTTTCTGAAGATATTTTGTGCTTCTTATAGACTATCGTTAAAATTATTGCTTATATAATGAACACGACCGATATTTGCTTTGTATACTTTTGTATAATTATAAACATTCTGAATGAAACGTTGACACTAGCCATTCCTGCAAATCATCAATTATTGGGAAAATGTCTTTTCAGGTACAGTCAGGGATCCTTTTCTTCTTGAAGTGTTACTAATATCATTCACCATTGTTCATTAACATATAAAATAGAACAAACTATACAAGTTGCACAAAAAAAGAAGAATAGCTGTATTTTTTGTTTTCTTTTGCTGCAGTTGCCACCTTTCTTTCTAAATTACCGGAGAATTATTATTTTCCTACATGAAAGGATTCTACAGCTCCTTCACGTCGTTTTGTTTATTGAAAACTCGATGGAAAAAAAATTCCAGTAAATCTCGTAAAGTTTACCGTGCAGCGTCATTTTACGCTCTCCGAACTATAGTTAAAGCTGCACCAAAATTCAGTTGACAGAACAAAATCAGATTTTTTTATTGCTTCTGCTTTTACGCCTCGTCGACGTCGAAGTTATTAGAGGCGGGAAAGGACTGGGGGTAAGAAGCGGGAAGAAATTCCTCAATGCCTTTTGAAGGAACCATCCCGATATTCGCGTCGAGTGATTTGGGGAAGCTACGGAAAACCCAAACCTGGATGACCGACGGGATTAGCACCCGAGTCCTCCCGAATGCGAATCTAGATCGTTATCGCTCACACTCCACACTCTGTAAAACAAAATTAGACTTGTTTTATCAAAGAGTGGTGAGGTGAAACGCAGGCTATGCGTATCAAAATATCTATTTTTCAAAACATCAAAACAATGCTAACGTTCAATTGCGTGTAAAATCCCGTGTAACACCTGCAAGCGAATTTGAATCTAGGTACCGCGTGCCTAATGTTTCATGGGACGCAGAGCGCGATAGCGTGCTGCTTAGTTCAATTGCGTTGGCCCAGAGCGATCCAAACACTGTCGCACGTATGCAGAGCACTGTAAGTATACAGGGTATCTAAAATAAAAAAGATAATAAATGGTAGAAATAGATATACACATGCTGTTGTGCATACTGTACCCTGTTTTAACTGTGACAAATAAAATGAATGAAAAGCTACATATTTTGGCTCTGAACTCTCCTCCTCTCTCGGCGTAATCCAGCATAGCTTTCTACCCTACTGCTCACCCCCATCCCCATTGACCGAGACACGGGTATTCTAGTATAATTTTGGTGGGGGTGGCATAAATTTAACAGGCAGGGGTTTGTTACTCAGGTTCACTTGACCTCCCACGTCGCATCCACCCGGCCGTCCGACCGACGGCAAGAACGCCGACCGTCTGCCGTCAGCTGGCCGACATGTCGCCTAACTCCACTGATTATCATGCGCTTACCTGTTATGTTACATTTAATTAACATATTTACCACAAGTAAACCAACTCAGAGCAACTACATATTAATTGAAAAATTCCATTTTTTTAACTGCTTTACGTCTCTCAACAACGAGGTCTTTAGAGACGGGAAAGGATGGGGGCAAGGAATGGGAAGGAATTCTGGCATAGCCTTTTTAAGGAAGCATCGCGGCATTTGCCTGAAGTGATTTGGGAAACCATGGAAAACCCAAATCTGGATGCCCGGACGGGGATTCGAACCGGCGTCCTCCCAAATGCGAGGCCAGAACGCTATCCGTTACACCACCACGCTCGGTGAAAAATTCCTGAATTAATACGAATTTCGAGATTTCAGTTAATAAATGAATAAAAGTTGGCACTTGTTTCGTCACTTGAAAATCGTAAATTCGATAGCCAAATTGCGTGACACATAAATACGATTGCACACAGTTTTTCACCAAAACGAATGTCCTATTCATTATTATTCTGTTGCTGAAGAAATCAAGGAAAGAGAGTTTGTATGCAGTCAGATTGCCTGCCATGTCTCACGAGACAGACGTAGAGCGATCCCGAACAGGTTGCAAGATGAATTCCATGGAGCTGAGAGTGTTAAGGACAGCTTTGGGAGGCCACCACCATCGGTGGTAGAAAATCAAGAATAAATACTAAAATTCTCGTGCCTTACAGAATTGATACGTGCGTAGATTGGGATCAGATTGTCTAGCAGACAGATGACTTAGATCTCATTAAAATGTATTGGCGAACATGAGAAAATCTACTTTCATTAGCGATTGCGATAGAAATACTTCGTCCACCAAGCCAATTTGGTCGCAATGACAGGAATGATAAGAGTAGAGAAATAAGGTGCCGTAGTTATGCTTACATGAATTCTTTTTTCCTTACTGCACAGTGGAATGCACGGAGTAGCATAGCACTCTGCCACCAACGATTTTGTGAATTGCGGATGTTAGATGTAGATTCTTAATAGTATAGTTTGGTGTGAGAACATTCATTTTGCAACCTATAAAGTTTTGTAATGTCGTAAAAGAAAGCCAGGTAAACCTGAGGGTTAAATAAGTTAGTTTCAAAATCTGATGAGATTTTCAATAATCCATAATTTTTAGTTATTGGAATCTGGTATCAAATCATACTGCCACAATGGCAGCTAGTACAGGCTGTAATTTCGTAGCGAATTATTTATCTCAACCGTGTCGCATGTTTGGCACATAATCTGCAGATAGACGGATGACGAGGATTCACATGAAATTAATTTTAAAGTCTGCGATCAGACACATCAGTGGGGAAATCTCTAAGGATTAGTCGACGGGAACAAAATCAAAGTAGTAACAAATTTACTGTCCATCTGATAAGAGATTGGAATATGTGGTGCATATATCTGCCGATCAGCACTCGCAACGGATGTACTGTCAATAGATTCCCAAGGAGAAGCACGAATTAACAAGCAAACAATCGTAGTAAAATTAATATGTGCTCTAATCACAGGATAGCACGATCGATGTGTTCACCGTGCCATTAAACATATCTTAAATAACATGGAAATTTAGTGAAACTCGATTTAGTAAATATAAGCAAGTAGAGCTACAGCAAACTGAAAAAAAACATGTAATCAGACCATTTAAATTCAACTTCAATCAACTGCAGTTATAAAACATGAAGCCTCGTTTTTGTTACATTTAGGCCAATTTTATTTAACTATCGTAATCAAGTAACTCTCATACTTTCGTAAGCGACATTTTACTTCCTTCATTCCTCTCCTATGATGTTCTTTACGACTAGATTCCTTTACAGTATTCTGATAATCCCACACAGTAAGTAAATTTGTGTTATCTTAATGAACGGTTGGTAATTTCATGTTGCCACGCACTACACCTCTGTCACAATTAGTCTTTTAATGTGGAATCCTCCGAGTTTTCATAACTCAGCCACCGAGATGGTGATTACAACTGAACATTGCTTCACCTCCCACATGGCTCAACCGTCACCCACTGATTAGCTAAATCTATTATATATTTAAGGTGTAACTAATCAATTTAAATAATTTAAAATTACATTCAAAGAGACAAGATAGCTTTGAAGGTGGACTATTGGCCATAAAAAAGCTGAAATCTTCAAAGAAAAGCAAAAATATTCGATATGATTTATATGCTGCAATGTTGCTCATATAAATCCACTCGCATATCTGCTACCGATGGTCAAATCATTCCTCCTAACCCACTGGAAGTGAATGTTACATTCCCGCAACGTCGTTGTGACCAGTCAAAGTTTACTGTGGTCACTTCAAATCACTGCTTATCCCCAGCGGCGTAAATCGTAACCTCCAACAACAAGGTAATGGCTCCGCAAGGGAAAGTTGTGAAGCGATACGAGCATTCAAAACTACTTTTAAATCATTAAATAGCGCGTATAAATATTTGTTTGGTGGTTTTTGTTTAGTGCAATTAAGTGTTAAAAACGCCATATAATATAAGTTTCATAGTTCTGAAAGGTGTTGGTTCAAATAAAACCGAAGCACGTGTGTTTGTTTACATTTTACCAAGAATGGTTAAATAGAATAAATCTTTTGCCAGTGAAGGAAAAACCTATTGCTAACAGGTTTAATGTTTGGAACAGCTTTGTTTGGTAAGTGGTGAAAACCGTATTCTGTGCAAATTATCCTACGTGAAATATCGAGAGTTTGCTCGGGCATGCTATATTAAATTATCGTAAAATTTACGCTTTGAAATTGTAGTTAGACGTGAACATAACAGAGTTAAGAAACAGCAAGGCAGTAGGGAAGCCATGAAACAACTAACCAAGGATTTAATACTGTTAAAGAAACTGGCTAACGATGTGTTTATGAAGAATATTATTGGTGCAGGGGGACCTCTGACTGATGTAACTAGAAATTTCTATAGCTATATCAGGATACCGAGTGGAAGAGAGGGTGTTGAGACAGTTATAGATAAGGATTGAGAAGAAGTATCTGAGGATTTAAAAAAAGGCAGAATTATTAAGTAACTGGTTCAGTAAGACCATTAGGGACAATAACTCAGGGGTTATATCAGAAAACGAGCCTATCCGCATAGTTGGAGGTGAGTAGATTAGAAAATTTGAAATTAAATATGAAGAAATCATGAAGAAACTAAGGAATCTAATAAAGAGTAATGGGCCGGTGTTGATAATATCACTACAGATTTCTTAAAGATAGTACAATGGAACGTTGTACCTTACCTTGAAATATTATTTAAACTGAGTCTGGATACTTGGTGTTTACCAGATGACTGGAAAAGTGCGATAGTAGTACCAGTCCATAAAGGAGGGGTGACAAACAGGGTCTAAAACTATATGCCAATCAGCTTGAGATCAATGGAAAGTAAATTAATGGAGATATTAATATACAACCATATTAGAAGTGTCTGCGAGGAACATAAAGTGGTTTTCAAGTCGGCAACAAGGATATTCCAATAAGGATATTCATGTGAATCTCAGTTAGTAGTGTAATGAGCAACAATTAAGGACTCATTACATTTTGTTTAAGTAAAAGTAAATGCGACGCGAAAGCAAAATTTTTTTTTAATCGTCAAGCCTGAAAATTACACTTATTTTGATGTAAAAATGTAAGTTATCCCAACAAAAAAATAATGTTTAATTATCAATAATTAATCTCCCAGTAGCAATTTTTTATCATCTTTTTATTGAACATTTCGGTAGGCTACATGCAAGATATTTCTGATGAAATGGACAGGAGAGGTCAAGTTCATAGTGTAGCACTAGATCTTTCAAAGGCTTTTTACAGAGTGAGCCATAAAATGGTGCTAAATAAGGTAAAATCTATTGGAGTTGTAAAAAGGTGATTTGCTGCGTAGAAGAATTCCTAAAAGTTAGAAAGAAAAAATTTAGGGCTGGAAATGCAGTATCAAAAGGAGGAGGAGTGAACATGGGAGTCCCACAGGGTTGTGGATTGGGACAGTTTTTATTCGTTATTCTAATGAATAAATGTATTAATGGTTAACTGTCAGAAGTTAGATTTTTTGCAGTTGACACAATGTTATTTGAAAGGATCAAAACAGTATAAGACTGTAAACATCTGCAGGATGATCTAGATAGAATAACTAGCTGGGTGAGTCAACATGGTATGAAGATAAATGCAAAGAAGAGCCAGCTTATGAGGTACACACCTAAAAAGCTAAAGGTTGATTACGATGGGGAAGGAGCTACTTATTGAAGACTCGAAATGTAAATACTTTGGCATAACGTTTGATAACAAACTTAACTGGGCAAGAGACATTGGACAGGTAATAGGGAAAGGGTTCAAAATCCTTCACCCGCTGGAAAGAGTAATGAGGGGATGCACTAGAGAAGTAAGGTAACTGGGGTGCAAAACTTTGGTCAGACCACTGCTGGAATATGGTTGTGTAGTTTGGGATCCGCATTTTGGGTATCAAATACAGGATTTGAAGGGAGTATAGAGGAAGGCAGCCAGATTTGTCTTTGGAAATTACCGCAAAATACAATCGGTAACTAATATGATAAAGGAGCAGCAGTGGGATTCACTGGAAGATAGAAGGAGGTTGAAGAGAGTCATGGGAGTGTACAATGCCTATACTGGAAATGAAGCGTGGAAAGATATTAGTGGGAAAATTAAGAGAGTTGCTTGGAAGGGTAAGGTTGACCATGACCACAAGCTGGCACTTGATTTCAGGAGTAAGGGAGTGGGAAAAAAATTTTTTGTAGGAAAGGGTGTAAGGGACTGGAATAAATTGCCAAGAGAAGTGATGAATAATTTACCAGAAACACTGAAAGAATTTAAAGTTAAGATTAGTAGAGGGCAAAAGTAGGTTGGAAGAGGAAAGGAGAAAGACGGATGTGTAGGGAGATTGCCACCGGAGCGAGCGCTCCATCGCAATTTTATTAATTATTATTATTATGAGATTTTCGCAACAGGCGGAAAGTTACTCCTTAGATGGTTGCAGACTAGCATGGCTGATCCTTTCGTTGCCACATTTTTCCGTTTACCTAATGGCCAAGCATTAAAAGGAACAGAGTGCACCATGGATGTCCTGGATTTGATGATCCGCTTGATACATCCCACCCAATGCTTGAACCGATCTCGGTGAATAACAAAAAACTGACAAACTTCGAATCCTCAGAAATTATAAACTGCAGAATGAATTTAAAACAGCGCAATGCAAAAATCTACACCCACCGTTGATTTTTTTAAGTAACGCGTCACTTGAAGAAACACTACAGGACACCGATCACGTCAAGCTGTTTACACCATTCACTATGGAACAGGACTGTCGCTTGTTTGAAGTACTACAAAACAAAAGTATTGTCACCAGCACACATGTTGTTCCTTAACAGGTATAAAACATTTATGGCTCGCAAAATGTTATGGTGAGTTTTTCCTTATTGGTTAAAGAATACCAGTAATACGTAATTGCATTCCTTTAAGTTGCTCTTTGTATGAGGAAAAAATAGTTTGTGGCTCCAGTTTGACTAAACTAGAACCATTCATACAGCAGGGGGTGACTGGTGTGAATATGACCTAGTGCTAAAATATAAATAGATACTACCGGAAGACGAGTGGTGTTTTGTAGTTTCGTAATCAGGTTACTTATGGGAATAATATGGTACGAAAGCACTCTTTGCCAACCTAATGTCTACACGATATGCGCTCTCCACAATCCTGGTGTAATTTTTCCGCACGGTTGTGTACGGTTATATGTACACAATATAACCGTAATCACGTTTAGACCGTAAAAAGTATCAATAAACCTAAAGTAGGCAGGAGTGATCTGCACGCTTTTACCAACTTCAGGCCAAACCTCGCAGTGCAGGGACAATCACGCTGGCCTCAATTTAAGGGCTCCGGTTCGAGTCTGACCTCGGGCATGTGTGGATTTAATTAAGTGTTGTGTTTTCTCCACTATAGTGTCCCACTATTAAAGCATGATATGACAGAACAATATATTTTGGAACCAGCTAACTGGTCGCAGACCCCAGAAGCCATTTTTAAAAAAAAAAATATTTAGACTCTTCAGTGCTTAGGCTCTAAGAACTCGCAGATATGACAGCCAGATTCGCTGTTGAAAGATGAAGGAGTATTGCAGTTTCCAGCAGAATCACGTAACCCAGGGTGAGATGAAAATTCTTGCATCCACGCCTGAAGTGATTCGCAAGTAAGTATATTTTGGATTCCGATGCACTAGACGAGGAGGAAGTTCTCCAGCCTTTCCGACGTGTTACAAATGCAGGGCATAAATTGTTTGTTTTTATAATGTCCTGTTATTAAATGGCTTTAGCAAGGCGTCTTTCAATGACTCAAGAAAATTTTAAATTTATAATTTTTTATAGGGCTTTACGGCTCATCGACGTCTTAAGTAAAGTTGGAAAATTATTTGGAGACAAGGAAGTCAAATATCGCCCGCAGTGATTTCGGAAAACATTAGAAAACCGAAATCTGGATGGCAACAATGGCGTCGAACCCTAATCTCGAATGCCTCAACAGAACTTTAACCTCCGAACTACTAAATATCCAGAAGCTATTTCACAGATTGAAAGGTAATTTTTCTTAGCATATAGAATTCGATGAAGTTACAGTGGATTATAGGCTAAGTCTGATTCGAGTTTCCACAGTAAAAGAGGCAGTTATATGCTTCGTGGTTTAAGGATTAGAAGCAAAAAATCATCTCTCTCGCTTCTCTCTTTCATAGTGCTTTGGCAAAGGATATCTTTCTAGCAGATAATATTGGGGAATAGATATCATTAGAACAAAATGCGGAGCCATTATTTATCTAATTTTGTGTTTATTAGTTGTGATACATCCCTGATGCAGGAGACCAAAACGAGGGTTGAGTACCTATTATAAAGGATTTACTGACGTACTCGAAGTGGGGCGTTTTTATGATGTGTAGGAACTTCAGACAACTCTTGTTACTACCATTCATTGTAGTGGGTGCTATTGCTCTCCCATCAAAATTAATACAAAGTTTTGGAGTATTAAATGGAGCACTTTCTAAAAGGACACAGAACGGGATCGAGGAAGCTGGCTGCCAAATACTCGGAAATGCGACTATGATTAGGGCATAAACACAGTGAACTGATGTTAGTAACATAGTACAGGACTAACTGGAGTTATAAACTTCCTCCAGCTATTGGAAAAATGCAATGGACTAGATCACACCAAAAGTTAAGTTCTGTGTTTACTTTAGAACGGAGACCATCTTGTGCGTTCAGCAAGTCACTAGCAATGGCTCGTTTGGGTCTTCTGTATTTGACGAAAGAGGAACGTGTAGCTGACATTCATCGATTTGGCCTCAGCATCCGATGATTCAGTATACCACAAACAGGCTTAGCCTCTTCATTCCACGAAGTAGATTTTGAAGAGTACAGAAATTTTA
>JARYHS010002464.1:0-14435 GCA_031002005.1 Vandiemenella viatica
CTGCTGCTTCACTCAACTAGTATAAGTCGCCAATATTCATGTTCGAAACGTTTAAGTAAATCATGAGAAATTTTTAACCAATACAATCCGTTGTAAAACAAATTTGCCACTTCATAGTGCATAATAGGCTACTGACGATAACAGAATTCAATTCTTTCTAACTGAGAAGA
This sequence comes from Vandiemenella viatica, assembly GCA_031002005.1. Lineage (NCBI taxonomy): Eukaryota > Metazoa > Arthropoda > Insecta > Orthoptera > Morabidae > Vandiemenella > Vandiemenella viatica. Next base: position 171 of record JARYHS010002464.1, read on the forward strand.
GACTAATGGAAAAAGGGCAAAGAGTTGTGGTATGGTCACCACTACAGCAGAGTAAATCTCATTAAGCAAAATTAAGGTTATTTTATGGATTATTGATGTTATTGTAGAAACAAAATGCCGTTCAGTAATAGAATGATTCGTATAATTCATTTGATTATTGTTACGATCGTTCCCTGATGTATTTGGACGTATCGGTACAAAGACAATGAAATGCAACCGAACATTCTGTTGTGAGTAAATTTTAGGCTGCGCTTCATATGTGAATCTAGAAAAATTATAATACACAAACAAAAGAAATAGTATACTAAAACTCTCGTGGGTCCACATTTGGATTACTGCTGTGCGGTTTTTGAATCCGTTTCGTAGGGTATTAATTGACAGTATAGCGAAAGTACAGAGAAGGGCCGCTCGATTCGTGACTGCTTACCACAGTCTACATCTACATCTACAATATACTCTGCAATTCACAAAACTATGGGTGACAGAGGGTGCTCAGCACCAAACCTATCTCTTTGCTGTACATTTCAATCCCTAATGGTACGAGGGAAAAAAGAATTCATATAAGAATCGGTGCGGCACCTTATTTCTCTAATTTTATCTTTCTTGTCATTCCGACCCAAATAGGTTGGTGGACGAAGTATTTCACTACACTCGTAAGTGAAAGTTGGAGTACACATGTTTTCCAATAAGTTTGTACGAAACGTGCGTCGTCTATCTACCAGAGATCCCAGCCTAGTCTACTAATCAGTTCTGTAACGCTTTCATAAGACTGTAGCAAGCGGTCACGAATCGAGCGGCTCTTCTCTGTACTTTCTCTATAGTCTCAATCAACCCCTTACGAAACGGATCCAGTGGCACAACAGTCGTCCAAATGTGGACGCACAAGAGTTTGTCATTACAATTTTCAAGATTCGACCTAGGAACCTAGAATTAGCTCTACTTACTAAGTATTAATATGTAATCCCATTTCATGTTCCATGTACTGTTACTCCCAATATTTCATATACTCGACAATTTCAATTACTGAACTGTTTACCTCGTATTTCTGAACAATCGGATTCTTTTTGTTAGTTATGCTCATTGTCTTACACTTTTTACAATTTAGTGTGAGTTGCCACTCAGCGCACCATTCCAAAATAACATCCGATCACGCTGAATTTCTAAGCAATAGCCAAATTCCTTACTTCCCTATAAAAACCGCATCATCAGCAAATAATCTAAAAGGCTTTTCACTTTGTCTCCGAGATCGTTTATAAAAATTAATAAAAGAAGTGGTCCCATTACACTTCCTTGGGTACACCCGATGTAACATCTAGAAGAACTTTCTCCTTCAACAACGACATACTGCGACGACCAGTTAGAAATCCTATATCCATTCACAAAGCTGATCCGATATACCGTACGCTCGTAGCTTCGCTAAAAGGCGGTTTTGTTGGCACAGAGTCAAAGGCTTTCTGAAAATCTAAAAAAAAATGCATCTACTTGTGAACCTGCATCATATAAACTTTCATTACGTCGTGTGTAAATAGGGCCAGCTGTATTTCACATGATATTTTCTTCCGAAATCCGTGTTGATTTTTTGTAAGCAAATTATTTCATCTAGAAAATTCATAATGTTCGAGCATGTAATATGCTCCATAACTCTGCTACAATCAATGTTGATATGGGACGGTAGTTTCCAGGATCGCTTCGATCACCTTCTTGAAAATCGGAGTTACTTTCGCTATTTTCCAGTCTGAAGGTACTTTTCGCTCTTCTAATGATTTACTGAATATATCAGACGAAATGACGCGATTTCCGCCCATACTCTGAAATACTCTTACTCTTATAGTTCCAAAAGAAAACGTCACAGAGTTGATTCGGGAATTTGACTTTTTATTCTCTAGTATACAGACGACGAGGTTTTGTTTGTACTAATAATTAGTAAACATACTTACAACCACTTTTATTTACGAGTGCGTCACCAACCTATTTGGTCGCAATGACAGGAGAGATAAATTTGAGGAATAACGTGCCGCACTGATGATTATATAATTTCTTTTTCCCTGGTGCCATTCGGAATTGGAATCACAGCGTAGAGATTAGTTTTGGTGCAAAGTATCCTCTCCACCCACATCTGTGAATTGCAGAGTATGTATGCAGATGCAGAAGTGAATCACGTTTCAACTTTTCCTACAGCAGGAATTAAAATATTGTCAGCATCCATATCTGTAAAGCGCTTTATTCATTCCTCAGAAATATATTTATTATTCTGACAATTCTAAGCAGTAGGACGCACAGAAGGACAATGATATTGTATGGAGTTAATTCAAAGTATAAAAATTAATAAGAGATCTTCATAAGCTTTCGATGACAACAGTAAACAACGTGCTTTAATCTCCGTGAGAGCAGCTGATCTCACTACAACGGAAATTCCCTGAGAACGTGAACCGCTAGCTGGTCGTAACGACTGTGTATTCTTCCCCTTCTGTATCATTAGGCGGAGAGATGTAAACACAGCGAAGTGGAACATCTCTGCGTCAAAAAAAAACTCTGTACACATCAGTTCACAGTTTAACTTATAATTAAACATATCCGTTATTTTCTACTCATTTCAACCCGTTCCCGAGATTATTTCTTGTGCCAAATCTTTCCATCTATGTAGTTGTCCTGAAGTAAGTCTTCATCATCCCTTAATGTATACACTTCCGAAATACGCTAGGGCCTTCACGTTTAAAGGTCCCCGAGAAGAACGAATCACAACAGTGATGTCCTAATTCATCCACAGTGCGAAGAACTTGAGATTTGACCCAGACCTTTACTATACAATCCAGTCATTAGCAGTTGTTTACTCATATCTTCTACATCGTCGTGGCAAAATTTGACGATGAAATTTATTCTATAACCGAGATTCACAACCGCTAACGTCTTCTAGCGCGACTTCTTGTCCAAATACAGCTTTTTCTTACTCTAGAATTATTCACACTGTTGTTGATTCCTGATATGAAATTGCTGTTTTAGATGATCCTTTGCAACTGCGACATAATCATTAACATTGAAGTATGTACTCGTATATTAAGAGACAGTGAACCAATTGAGAAACCCCCTGTGCTGCCGCGCGCGTTAATATGCCTAGACCGGGAAGACGCAACGGACCCATTTTTAGATATTGGACTTGACATTCTATCTGTCCTGATTAGAGTTCTTTGGCGATTTCCCGTAATTATTTTGGTTAGTGCAGTAACAGTTCAAAATTTCCGCTTCAATATTCATACAATTTGCAAACAAAATAACCTAATACCGCCGAACATAAGAAATACCGTTACAGACGTCACTCGCATACTCCTACCCCCATTAACGGCAAGCGACAGTTTATTTCGGTAAAAGAATTGTAGCAATTACACAGTAAAAGTGGGCCCCGAGAAACAGTGATAAAACGCTAGGAAGAAGAACGAGTGAAGCATTTGAGAGGCAACGTACAATCCGCCACTCAGCTGTTATGAAACGCTGACGCGCAGGGGTAACGGCTCCCAACGCTCTCCTTTAGTGCACTGATTACGTACTGTGGACTCAAGCACACGCTCGAAACAGCCAGACAGTATGAAACACATAACAGTATATTTCAAGTTTTTGTCAGAGTGATCAGCATGTTGTCTTTTCGCTTATTTTTCATTTGGTGATATATAGTTTTATTGAATGAACACATCGTATTACATTTTAGATCAAACTGGATCCACCTGAACAGTTATTAAATATTTGATTCTTAACAAACAAAACAAAAAATGAGTCGAATTCTCAATATTTTCGACACTAATAACATATGTATAATAACAACATAAAATATCAACTTTCTCTGATATCCTCTTGTTGCGCAATATGGAGCAATTTTATTTGCTTACACTGTGTGGTTTTTTACGCTCCTTGTACAATATTTTAAGAGTAAATCATACAGCACTGAAACCCGAACAACTTATGACACATGCGTCGTTCTTGTTGCTCTGATTTGACCTGACTGTAGCATTTTCACAGTAGCATCAGCTCTGATCTTGACCGCTGTTGATCGGTGGCGGGCGATCTTCAGGTTGACCTGCCTTGCCCTGACCTGACCGGACCGGACCGAGTAGTGAGAATGCTCCCAGTGGATTACTTGTGTAGCGATTTTGATCTTTGAGTGACTAACCTGACTTGATCGCTTGACCAACCTTAATAGAATTGCTGGATACATTAAAATTTACGATACTGCTTGCTTATGCGCGAATTCTGACGTGGTAAACGGGGAAGTTACCGGCTTTTTACAATATTTGCTCTTTTGAATTAAGTGGAAAGAGAAGTGATATCACACTATAATAGTTAAGCGAAATGTGGATAGGTTGGTTCGATCCTTGGAACAATAATATTCTATAAGAGTTCGGATACGAAAAACATGATGCTTCCAGTGTCTTTTCGTCTACTGCATTAACCGTCACGTGGTGTTTTTTGTGACACGCCATGTTTCTCTCTTCATACAGACAAAAATCAATTAATGAAGGATCATTTTAAAGATCAAGTTGTCGGTCTTAGAAACATCATTAATTAAGAATGGTATTTTTCGAAACTCAACCCGTAAACTGCAAAATTATGCACAATCAAGGTCACAGGTGTGCGATAGTTCAGTCAAGCTGCTAGTGCCCTCTGGCGTCGATAAGGAGTCATCACATTATCGTAAGCAGCAGCGCGGCATATCACAGAGACATGGATAAACTATGTGTATTTTCTAGAGCAGAGAGTTTTCTGGTATTATTCTGTTAGTGAAATATTCGATTATTTCTAATTGTTTCGAAAGACGTTGTGTTTTGCTACGCACCTATTTCAGTTGACAATAAACAATTGCTACAAATTTGTCGGTTCTTCTTCACCCTACTACAAACACCGAGCTCCTATTCATCGTATGTCACTCGTGAAATTCTCTCACTCGCCATCTAGTAATTATCTTTGTCAAAAAGTAGTGGTACGAAATAAAGTAGTTCTTGCGGTCATATACTTCAGTATTACCGAATCGGCTACTCTCGATTATAAGATTTCACATTTTGGTTGTATCATAGAGTCACTGACATTTCATACATGTGGTGCTTTAAGCGTGGGAAGACTGCCACTTTTTGCACAATCACATGTTTCGATTTATTATGGTTTCGCTATTAGTTTATAAATTACTGTACATCACTTTCAGTTAAACTGCTAATTTTTACAGCGTCCTACATTAGAATGTTTTTGAAGTACTTTTACGAAGACAGCTTTGGGGATCAAGCACAGCTCCAAAATAAGACTTTATTTTGCGTAATCACTTATTAGAGAGTGTCGGAAAATATCGGATCTCAACACTAATGAATGGATTCCTTTTTCTCGTCACGATAAATTTAATTCATCACGACCAACAAACAAGAAATAATTTCTAATGCTTAACAACCCATTGGGCAATTGACTTGTAACAAGCATTTTTTTGAAGCATAGGTTACAATCCCTTTCTGCGAGGACTAATGCCATGTCCTTGCAGTTTTCTATACTTCTTCTTGAAAGCAGCTTTCGTATGGTTGAGGCGACGGCTCCATTACTTTATAGAGATCTAAAATAATGCTTTTAATGGCGTGTCTGATAACCAAAAGTGTCATTCAGGCTCCGTTGGGACTGATATTAATCGCAGTCTTATGTTCGAGAACCAAGCGAGATTACGTTATTGAAGAAGCAGTTGTTGCTGTGGAACAAACCGATAAACATTGCCTGCTTTCTGGAAAGATGAAACTTCCACATTCGTGTCTCCCTTCGAAAAAATGTTACACATGCTGAATGAACTACACTTAATGGTTTCCTTGAGGTTTATTACTATGTACACAAAACACTGATAAACAATAACAAATGTGGTACAGTTAGCGGATGACCGTCGAGAAATTTAGCCTGGTCCTGATCCGGGTAGAGAGAGACGGCTTCTACTTCTCGCGAACTTCCGGTGGTCTTCTGTAGTTGAAGCTGGTTCCGCGGTCAGGCCGGAACTGGCGGTGGAGCGGCCGGCTACGCTTATATAGGCGGCCTGGCGCAGGAATTCCGTTGTGTGGTAGTACGGCGACCTCTGTAAGAAATAGTCCCACTTAGCTTCTAGATGATTCTATTTGTTTTCCTGGTTTGTTTTGATGTCTCTGCGCCTGTTTGGAGTCGTATATGTATCCCGGCGTGCAGGCGCGTTGTGTGTGAGGTCTGCCTGGCAGGGGCCTTTACTGGCAGACTGAACATACCTCCCTCCCGGGGGGGGGGGGGAAGCGATGTCTGCGACGTCTGCGAGGTCGTCTGCCGCGGCGCCCTGGAGCAGACTATGAAGGCTACCTCCAGGGGAGTACGGAGCTGTTCCCCTGGCGATGCGTGCCGACCTGCGTCGTGGTGCAGGTTGTGGTGGAGGTACTTGTGGAGCTAACGGCATCGGTTCGTCGGCGTCGATGGCCGGGGGCTGTACGGGGGGCGCTGAAGATGGTCCCCGCAGGTGGTCGAGAGGCTGCGGCTGAAGGGTGTCGGAGCGACCGACAGGTTGTGGCGTCGTTGGTGGCGCTGTAACTGTCCCTGAGCAACGGTTAGACGGCAGGAGTGGTGGAGGTGGCAGGGAAGGAGAGGAAGAAGTGGATGGCCGTGCCGTGGTGGAAGAGGACGGTGCCGTGGGGTAGCGGGGACGTAGTTGGTTTCGATGGCGTCGCACTATCCGGCCATCCAGGCTGACGTCGAACAGTTGGCGGCCCCGGGGCCGCTGGATGACCCCCGGAAGCCAACCGGCCCGGGAGCCAAACCCGCGGGCCCAGACTAGGGAGCCCGGGGTGAAACGGAATGGGCCCGAAGGTACCTGTACTTTGGGCGGGGTAAGAGGAGATGGAGGAGAGTGCGAGGTTGGCGGCCATGCAGCAATTCCGCCGGGCTTTTGGCCCCCACTGGAGTGGTTCGATAGGAACTGAGGAAGAGTGTCAATGCCTCTTCGAGTTTGTGACTTGTGGTGTATTTGGTCATTTGGGTTTTGAATGTTCTGACTAGCCGTTCCGCCTCCCCGTTAGATTGGGGGTGGAAGGGCGGGGTGAGGAGGTGTTGGATATTGTTGGCGGTACAGAAGGATAGGAATTCCCGACTTCGAAATTGCGGTCCGTTATCTGTGACGATAGCGTATGGTAATCCTTCGATGGAAAAGATCTTCGTGAGGGCTGAAATGGTGACCTCTGTGGTGATTGTGGAGCAACGGACGACATATGGGAAGTGGGAAAAGGCATCCGTCACTAGGAGCCACTGGTGGCCTAGGAATGGGCCAGCGAAGTCGAGGTGAATGCGTTCCCAGGGTCCGGACGGTGCCGGCCAGGAAAGGAACTTTTGAGGGGGGCGGGGCAGTTGTTGGGCACAGATGGTACAGCGCCGCACCATCTTCGTGACATCCGTGGTAAGGCCGATCCAGAATACATGGCGTCTGGCAAGGGATTTGGTGCGGGCAATTCCCCAGTGTCCTTGGTGGAGAGTTTGGAGGATTGTCGGTTGTAGGGATCTCGGAACGACGACCCTCGGGGTGGAATTTGGTTCTGTGCGGAGGAGCACTCCCTCTACTACTGAGAGCTGGTGGCGGATGGAGTAGTAGAACTTGAGGTCTTGATGATGGCGTGGAGGGGAACGTGTTTGCCACCCGTGTTGGATGTGGTGTCGGATGACACGGAGGAGGGGGTCCTCCCCTGTGGCTGCCGCGACTTTTGAGGCCGTGACTGGAAATGTCTTCAGTGCTTCTTGTATGTCATCGTCGATCTGGAACACCAGAAGTTCCGACTTGTCGAAGGCAAGGTCTGGTCCCTGCGGTAGTCTGGATAAGGCGTCTGCATTGGCATGCCTGGAGGTGGTACGGAAATGCATGGTATATCTGAACTGGGACAGGAATAGTGCCCAACGCTGGATGCGGTGGGATGTTTTGGTAGGCAGACGTGTGGACGGATCAAATAGTGATAGGAGTGGCTTGTGGTCGGTAATGAGATGAAAAGAAATCCCATATAAAAGGGAATAGAATTTGGAGCAGGCAAAAACAATAGCTAGCGCCTCTTTCTCGATTTGAGAATATTTAAGCTGAGCAGCCGATAGGGCTTTGGAGATGTAAGCTACGGGGCGTTCCGTGCCATCTGGTAATTTATGAGACAGAACTGCCCCCACACCGTAATCGGATGCATCTGTGGCAAGTATCAAGGGGAGGTTTGGAGTGTATGGCATGAGGCATGCTGCGGACTTGAGCTGCTGTTTAAGGGTGTGGAATGCGGTCTCGCAAGCTGGGGTCCAACGGAACGGGACTTCTTGCGACAGAGGTGGTACAGGGTGCTGCCACTTCTGCTGCTGAGGGTATAAATTTTCTGTAGTATGAAATCTTGCCTAAAAAAGATTTCAACTGATGTAGATCCTGAGGCGAGGTAAGTTGGAAATAGCGTCCACATAGGAAAATGCTGGGGAATGCCTTCCTGAGCGATGATGTGACCCAGGTAGGAAATGGATTGTTGAAAAAATTGACACTTGGAAATGTTGCATTTCAATCCTGCTGCCCGGAGGCGGAGGAAGAGTAGGCGGAGGTTGGTCATGTGTTCGGCAGCGGAGGGTCCCGTGACGACTATGTCGTCAAGATAGTTGATGCATCCCGGAATATCCTGGAGAAGTTGTTCGAGATACCGTTGAAAAATCGCTGGAGCACTGGCCAAGCCATGACATGAGCCGGTTGAGTTGGAAGAGGCCAGAGGGAGTGTTGATGACTGTGTATTTGTCGGGACTGGATATCCCAAAGGGATTTGAAGGTATGCTTCTGCCAGGTCAATTTTTGTAAAGTAGGTACCTCCTGCTAGTTTACGGAAGAGGATCGTCCGGTCTCGGAAGTGGATAGTCGTCTACCAACAGATGCGGGTTGACGGTGATCTTAAAGTCACCACAGAGACGTAAGCGGCGTCCTGGCTTCTGAACTATGACCAACGGCGTGGCCCAGGGGCTGAACCGCACCGGCTGGAGGATCCCTTCGTCTTGGAGACGTTGAAGTTCTTCCTGAAGTGGTTGTTGAAGCGCTACGGGTACCTGGCGTGCCCGGAAGTATCGAGGCCGTACGTCCGGCCGGAGTTGGAGTGATGCTTCGAAGTCCTTTGCACAGCCGACGCCTGGTGAGAACAGGTCCTGAAACTCGGTGCAAAGGGCGTCCACTTCAGGAAAAGGAACATGCTGAGATACGAGGTGTATGTTATCCTCGATTGAAAATCCGAATAAGCGGAAAGCGTCCAGTCCAAATAAGTCTGCTGTGAGAGAACTGTTAACTACTAAAAGGGGACTGAACGATGTACAGACTTATACATGACGTTTGCTGTGAATTGTCCCAGGAGTGCTATTTCCTGTTTGTTGTATGTCAGGAGGCGCTTGGGGGCCGGCGAGAGGGGGGGCGAGCCAATTTGCACATAAGTAGTATAATTAAGCAATGAGACTGCTGCTCCTGTGTCGACTTGTAGGCGCAGGGGCTTGCCATTGACCGTAACGTCAATAAAAAGTTTGGATGCTGTGGAAGTGTCTACCTGATTGATATCCATAGGTGCGCCGCTCAACCTGTCTTGGTAAGACCCTGGGCGGCGAGAGCCGGGATTGGCATTGGTGGTGTTGGTGCGGCAGACGGACGCCAGGTGTCCTTCCTTGCCGCAACGTGAGCATTCAGCCCAACGATCCGGACAATTTTCCCTCTCATGTGCTGAATAACAGGCGGGGCAGGAGGGTAGGCGGAGCGGGCTACGGCGTCGGCGCTGCGGGATCCGCTGCTGCTACCGAGACTTGGTGCCCCTGCCGGAACGGGCCGGTTCGATGTCCTTCTGAGGAAGCGGTCCCCGGTTGTGGTGTCGGGAGGAGCGCGACTGGGAGCTCTGGATGGCGGCGACGTCCTGTGTGTCCTCTACGTCGGTTCGGATTGCGAACACATCCGCCCAGGACTCCAGGCGGCGATCTGCGGCCGTAGATATTTCGAATTTGTAGGCAAGTTCGATGACCTGCTCCAGGGATGGGTCCTCTAACTTGAGGGCGTCATGCCGGAGTGCGGCAACTGGTGCAGCCTGTATGATGTGATCACGCATCATGTCGTCGGCGTAGGATTCGTGGGAACAACGAGTTTGAAACTTACATTTTCTGCTAAGGCCTTGGAGTTCGGCCCGCCCACTGGCGATACGTCTGAAAGGGCTTCTTCCGGCATTGATAGAATTCGACGCGGGCCGCGACGACATGGTACCGGCGTCTGTAGTATGCATTCAGTGTCGTACAGATGGTCGTGAAGGTGAGGGTGTCGGGGTCTTGTGGCTGAAGTTTGGTGAGCAAGACATACATCTTCGATTGGTTCCAGGAAAGGAAATATGCACGCTGGTCTTCTTCTTTGGATATGTGATGAATTGCGAAGTGTTGTTTCATGCGCTTCTCGTAGGTCTCCCATTCTTCGACGTCGTCGTTGAATGCTGGGAACGGAGGCGGGGCCGTGGGTTGGCGGAGATTCCTGACTTCCCGCAATCAGTTGTCTCTGAGATTCGAAGAACTGATGTAGAAGTCCTTGGAGAACTGTTTGCCATTCCGTAGGTGCTGCTGGCGTAGCCATGATGGTCGAGAGTTCTTATCCCAACCTTGTCGCCACTGAAGTGAACTACACTTAATGGTTCCTTGAGGTTTATTACTATGTACACAAAACACTGGTAACAATAACCAAATGTGGTACAGTTAGCGGATGACCGTCGAGAAATTTAGCCTGGTCCTGATCCGGGGTAGAGAGAGACGGCTTCTACTTCTCGCGAACTTCCGGTGGTCTTCTGTAGTTGAAGCTGGTTCCGCGGTCAGGCCGGAACTGGCGGTGGAGCGGCCGGCTGCTTATATAGACGGCCTGGCGCAGGAATTCCGTTGTGTGGTAGTACGGCGACCTCTGTAAGAAATAGTCCCACATAGCCTCTAGATGATTCTATTTGTTTTCCTGGTTTGTTTTGATGCCTCTGCGCCTGTTTGGAGTCGTATATGTATCCCGGCGTGCAGGCGCGTTGTGTGTGAGGTCTGCCTGGCAGGGGCCTTTACTGGCAGACTGAACAGTTGTGTCATTTCTGGGTGTTGATAGTACCACCCTTGTGCTCAATAATGATAATACCAATACCTTGTAACGTAGCTGAAACTGTTCCATAGACCATTAATTGCGTATTAAAACGTTTAGGCAAGCATTAATATTGGGAAAACACCTAAGATCTGTTAGATAATTATATAAATTAGTTGTTTATTAATACATACTAATAATGTTTCCTTTCTTTTTACTTTACAGTTTATGCATGGTGGCAGAGCGGCAAGCAATAGAATTGGAAGAAAAATAGCATCATAACTATTGAAATATTCCTGTGATTGTTATGAACTTTATGAAAACTGCGGCAAATTTTATTTCTGACAAGTAACTGGACCTTGATTAACGTGGAAACGTAACCTCCTGCCAATACCTAAACAAAATCATTTATTCCACCTGAGACTTACATGAATTTGTCTGTCTGCAAGTTCAATGTGCGTCGATTCCCGATATATGTCTACATAAAACCTGTTAACTGAACCTGAACCCGATAATTTATCCCTATAGAGACCTACCCGATTTTGGCTACCTGCAAGAACAATGTATGTCGAACGAAGGACTCAGAACCCGATATATGTCTACATAAAACCAAACCTGTTAACTGAACCTGAACCAGATAATTTATCCCTATAGAGACCTACCCGATTTGGCTACATGCAAGAACAATGAATGTCGAACGAAGGACTCAGAACCCGATATATGTCTACATAAAACCAAACCTGTTAACTGAACCTGAACCAGATAATTTATCCCTATTGAGACCTACCCGATTTTGGCTACCTGCAAGAACAATGAATGTCGAACGAAGGACTCAGAACCCGATATATGTCTACATAAAACCAAACCTGTTAACTGAACCTGAACCCGATCAGTTATCCCTATTGAGACCTACCCGATTTTGGCTACCTGCAAGAACAATGTATGTCGAACGAAGGACTCAGAACCCAATATATGTCTACATAAAACGAAGTCTGTTAACTGAACCTAACCCCGATCACTTGTAGTATTCGGGACGGAATCTATCTGTCTGAAAGGACAATGTGTGTCTCAGAAATACTCTATACCTGATGTATGATTCTTTAAAGTAATCTGTAGTACACCAAGTGTTAACTTTATGAACTGTTCGTGTCTGTGAAATAAAATGTTGAAATATATCACATTCTGATATTGCATTTTTTACTTTAGAAATCTTTTGTGTGGATAGTTATCGTTGAATCATACTCTTAATAAGATTTTAAACGTTTAAATAAGCTGAAAGACGTATCTGAAGATAACGATAGTGAAATGATATCAGATTGAACTCCATTCAAGTCCACATCCCATCAACAATCTTCCATTCGAAGGCATCTCTGTATGTGATTGACATCAGTTGAGTTCGCTGGCCTGGGTACAAGTATATGCATGTGTTTCATTAAATTATTTGGTTTCATTAAAATACGGAGCGATAGTGAAATGTTACAGATGAACAAATTGCAGGATGTATTTGTCGACAATATCTCTCTAAATTGGACCCGTGAGGAACGATTTCATTAGTATCTCATTTCTCACCACATTAAGAATTCCCAGAACAGAATTTCACCTATACCACCATAAACAGCAAGAAAATCCCATCGTTTCGTAGTTCTTGCCCCTAGTGAATGGTATTATCTGTCTATTACTATTACTATTACTCCACGATCCACTAAATGTGTGTGACAGAGGGTGCATTGCACCTATCCGAAAGGGTAATAGTTTGGAAGGGACATACTTAAATTGTTTAGCAGTGATTGCATTCTTGGAACGCAAATCACCAAATCATTTTCTTACTGGAGCCTACGTCTCTTCTCAGATTTTGCCACTAAGAGAACGTTAGTTCACATAGGTAGGAAGTGGCGAAAGCACAAACGATTTAAAGGTTCCCCTGACAACTTTGAATATTCTTCTTTTCTCTTCTTGCAGAAGATGTAAGTCGTTTGGAAAAAAAAAACAAGCATGCCGTCAACAGGTAACTCTAAAACATTTTCTTTCAACTTATTAGTTGGGTCAGCCAGTTGTACTGACATTTCCAGAAAAGGTTTTATTATCCATCTATACCCTTTTCAGCTTCAGAGTCCAGCTCTGAATAGTAATTAATAGTTTCTCTTTAAAATTAATCAAGTAATGTGAGAACTTACTAAACAATAGGTCCTTTGTAATTTCTTCTAGAATCTTCTGAAAGCAAGGGAAAGGGTGATAGATCATTTTTTGTAAAGATGGTGATCATAAATGAAGTTTTGTAAGGAATCCTTTGATTTTATCCTTGGCTATTAGAATCTTTTCTTCTCTCCCCTGCAGGCTTTTATTAAAATTATTTAAGTGATAAAGAAGATAAGCGAGAAATGCTAATTTTAGTAGTCATGCAGAGACTCAAAAATAATTCGCATATCCTTATCATTTAATTCAGCTTTTAGCTCTAGAGCTCGAATTAACATCTACCTTTAGATAACCACCTGATCTCTGGGTGATAAAGGGGATTTGGATGGAGGGGACCCATGACTTCACAAATGATCTGAGTTTGTAAGGCTTTATTTTTAATGGAGTTCACAACTTTTATCACCTCTTCAAGTAAATCGTACAAACTAGAAGATAAAGCCTTGGCTGCCAGAGCTTATCGATGAAGCAAACAACTTTTTCATGAAACGTTTGGATTGTTGATCTTAATTTTGCAACACTCCCACATTTATTTCCAGTCATAGCTTTATAGCCATCGATATAACTGGCGATACATTTTGTCTTAACACTTTCGTGGTCTTAGCAGCTTTTTAATAACATGTCAAACAAACATTGATCAGTAGCGTTCCCATGAAGTTCTTTCTAAAATAACATATTTTCTAAAAGTTAAAGCTTAAAATCACACAAATACCACGAAAATGATCACAATGTGATTCATCAAATTGCAACGCAAAATGTGGGCTCTTCTTAAATTTTTCAACTAATTGTTCTTGAATGACACCAGCTATATCGTTATTCTGTGTTCAGTAGTACGAGATCTTGTTTGCCCCTGCTTACCCAACTTAATTTTAACCATATACAGAGTTGCTGGCATTCTCAACGTCTGTATGCGGCTTCCAGTGTTTAGTAACTCGACATCAAATACCTGCCAACGCTATCTTGTTGACACTGGGTACCTAAAAGCAGAAAAAATAATA
>JARYHS010002465.1:0-23216 GCA_031002005.1 Vandiemenella viatica
CGTTTAGTTTTTATTGATTTTTTCAAATATACCGGTCATTTTTAAAACGCCCTGTACCACTCATCAATCCTTTATATTCCCTACAACAGTCACATGAGATCAGCGACTCGTAACTTCCCTGTAATAATTTTCAGTTGTTCATCTGAAGTAAAGTGGTTTCTAATTTCACATTCTTGTATAATTAAATCTATTTACAAAACTTGCTTCTTAATAAAATTCCAAATCATTTTGATTTTATGGTTAATGTGCCCTGGAAGATACGGAATCTGCATTTAATCTTTATGATTCAAGATTCGAAAACAGAGGGTTATCGAGCATATCGCAGGATTAACAGCAGAGTATTGTTACCTGAGTATTGAAGCGATCAGATGGGGGTGGGGAGGGGGGGTTGTAAGGCACCCAACCTGAAAAATCGAGGTCCTCGGTTCAAAACTCTATACTAATGTGAATTTTTACATATACCTAATCTTACCTTTAACTGTGATAAAGCTTATTTTGCGTGTTATTACGCTTTTGACAGTCCGCGCTAGGTATAGTAGAGAGTCAGAAGTGTAGTGAAATTCTTGACACGTGATCGTTCATATCCCCTTTTTTTACCTGTAAATACTTGCAACGTCATTCATGTGTGATGAAATGTCAATATATTAATTTGCGTCAGCTGTAATCTTATCAGTTTGACAGGTGTTAAGATGAACAGTTTTTTTCCTTCGGGCACGGAATTCTTTTTAGTAGCCTACAATAAATTTCTAATGTGATTGACATATCTCACTTGCACCTAATTCAACAGTTTGTCGGATTATTGTTAAATCATCCCGAATATTCTGGTAATAATGGATTGTGCGATAACTATTAACTTACACAATAGTCACATTCAACTTGTACAGTAAGTTGAGTAACTATTGATCCAAAGACGTGTTAAGATTATACCTGATATAATGAAGCAAAATGGTTATAACAGTGCCTTTGACTGCAGCCTTTCAATTGATTGCAGGTGAATTTGGTCACCAAAATATAGTTTAATTAACTAAAATTCACATGTTGGTGCCATGTAAACAATAACTCGGCATATTCAAATTCTCTGTTAATCAAGACCTAGCATGTACACACGGAGCGTGGTGGATGAACGATAACGCTCTGGCTTCGCATTCAGCGAGACGCGGATTCGAAGGGAGCGTCCATAAACTACGTAACGCCATTTTGGCTTCCCCACGAAGCCCGCCGTGGCACGCTGCTTTTTTCGCTATTGATTCTAGAAGACATTTTGTTCTATTTTCTCTTGTCAGACTATCGTAAATTACATACAGAGAGAAGTAAATGACGGAAATAAATATTCTTTACCTTATTTTAACTGTTACAAATAATATAAACTAAAAGCTACGTGGCTTGGCCCGGAACCCCCCCCCCCTCTCTTCCCCCACTTAGCCCAGCGTAGCTTTCCAGCCAAGCCAAGTGGTGTATGGACGTCGTCCAACCAGTGGCGTAGGGCCCCGGTGCAAAAAAATATTTTTGGACCCTCAGGCCAGATGGGCGACCTTTTTTTTTTTTTTGCTTTGTGTTGCTGGTAGGGGCCACTGAGCAATGAGGGCCTCTTAGTGAGGGGGCTCCCATTGTTTCAGGGGCCCCCTAAGACGACGGTAGAGCTACATAAAAAAGGTAGCCAGTTTGCCGTGGGCACTCTGAACTGCGTTTGGGGGCTCCCTGAGCGTAGGGGCCCCGGTGCACTGCACCGCCTAGCCCCATAGTAGCTACGCCCCTGCGTCCAACCACCCAGATTTGGGTTTTCCATCGTTCCGCCAAATCACTGCAGTAGAATACCGGGATGGTTCCTTTAAAAGGACATGGCTGAATGCCTTCAGATTCCTTGCCCCCAGTATTTTCCTGCCTCTAATAACCTCGACTTCGACGAGGTGCCGAGTCATAAAAAAAGGACAAATATCGGGCAAACCAAGACACTGCAAATAATATTATCTTACAAGTTTAATACAAGATTCGAATCGAAATGCATTGCTTTATCGCGAAGTGAATTCTGCCTACTTATTTAGTTCAAAATGATCCTACTACCTTGACTTCATAGCCTTTAATAGGCGAATAACAGACTCTGCCGAATGTTCTAGAGAGAAGGCAGCTTTCGCCCAATTAAAATTACCGTAACTGGAGGATAAATCACACAGTTGCACATGTTACTCGTACTAAAAATATAGTTACAAATATTGATTAAAACCATTTGAGTAGTCATGTTGGCCCTCGGTACATTTTGATAAACTTTCTGCTGTTCTGCTTCCAGCTACCTCTCTGGCGCCCGGCTGTTGGGTGAAAGCCAGTAGCCCTCCGGGAGAAGTAAATCACAAATTGAATCTGCAGATCCCTTCGGAAGCGCCAAAGTCGAAAGAACTCCAGAGGCAAGAACCAGTAACTCTAACGAATGGTTTCATGTTCCATATGGTTTCTTCTCGGCACGAAACTCTCTTGTCTTCAACATCGTAGAACCATCTCGAAGATGTGGCGGTTTTCGTGTTTTTAACAAATGAAAAATACACTACTTGACACTTCGTATCCAGGAAACTTTAGACTGAACGAAATGGTAATTCTTTCTCATTTTTCTTACACAGTGACCGAAAAGGAGTACAAAGTCTTAATAGTTTAACTGTGCCATTTTATATTTGGAGTCCTGAGCGAGGATTAATACAGCATCAATCTTCAGAAAATAATGCAAATACAATTGCACCAGGTTAGAGTGGTGTTTATATTTATCCTCTACTTTTCTTTTTCGGGTTTTACCGCCTGCCGGAGTGTTATACACAATTCCGTGGCGATCCATATAGACGCATAAAATGTGTGTGTTAATTGTCTAAAGACGAGCCGCATCACAAGCCAATAACAATCGTTACATACTTGAACGTGGCGAGCATGCGCGATGGTAAGCATCTCACTTAACAATTTACTCGCGGCAGATAATACTTGCTGAGTGTCTAACAATTTAAGTAAAATGGGTATAGAATTCGTAGCTCATTTAATTGTGACATATCAGCAACATACTCCATTGTGAAAGGTGGAACCAAAGGAGTATGCGAACAGAAGTTTAAAAAAAATTAGGTTATAGTTCTTTGATAGAGGTTTGTGAGAAATATAATATAAAAGTTGATAGTGCATTAATAAAAAAGAAAATTCACTCTTTGCGGAGTACTTTTCGCAAGAAATATATTTAAAAAAATGAAAATTCGACAACAAGAAGTGGAATAGGCGAATTTACGATATTACTACGACTTACTACTGTGTATGAGAGATCAACACGAACCAATGGACAGTATCAGGAATACAGGAAGCCCAAATTATGAAGGGGAAGATGTATCTGTGCATTTATGTAATACTGAAGAAATCAAAGAAAATGCTTTTCAAATAGTACAAGTAGCAGTATATGATCGTGTTTATAATCTTCCTGCAACCACTTTGTCACACTGTCGGTTTCTTTTTCTTTTTTACAGCTCTAATATAAGCTGCTGCACGAATAAATACATTTTTTTTGTGTAGAAATTAAAAACGTGATTCATTTCAATATTGCCACGTCGCTTGTAACATAACCTCACTACACTTGGCTCGCGATGTTTCGGAATTCACAGTGAGCTGCGAGCCAGGAAATCATGACGGATAAATCCGTAGACGACTACCATAAACACAACAATTAGAGCGCGGCAAGCCAAATGAACGACAAATGTGTGGAACTGATGTTCCTGTGTATGGGCTCTGACAAGTACAGGCTCGTCGCGAGAATATC
This sequence comes from Vandiemenella viatica, assembly GCA_031002005.1. NCBI lineage: Eukaryota > Metazoa > Arthropoda > Insecta > Orthoptera > Morabidae > Vandiemenella > Vandiemenella viatica. The sequence continues at coordinate 3,773 of JARYHS010002465.1, forward strand.
CGCGCGTAAATGTGTATGTGTATGGGCAGCTTATGGTCATTGAACACCGAGCAAGATGCGAGCGGGAGAGTATAAGGAACGGACTGGGATTTGAACTCTTGTTCTCCCCAATGCCAGTCCAGGCTCAGAGGATGAGTACCCATCTATGAGCTGAATAGCCCAAGGGAGGAATAGAGCGCTGATTTCTGGTTTGGACAGTGAGCATGTGTTTTCCACAAAACCGGTTGCGACAAGTAGAGTTTGATAAGTGTATTGTTTAATACTTGTGTGTTCATGTTACGTGGCTACAGTTTTCTAAGGCTGTGATAACAGTGGATGCGTACTCTGACGAGTAATTGGCGGTGCGTACTCGTGCGTTTTCGTCGGCGTGAAACAAACACTGCGAAACAGGTCACAGTGGAAGCGAGTTAGCCGACAGTTGAGGCGCGTGTAGGCACGACCAGAATCTGCTAGCAAATCTGTTTGGTTTTTGCTGTGTAGTCGTACGACCAAAATGAATACAGAGAGGTTGATTTCTTTAGTTTGTGAGAGAAAAACCTTTCTGGGATCAGACTTCAAAAGGTTGAAATACATCATTTGTCGCGAAATCTTAAGTCACTAATTGGTAAATAAGCTGACTGATAGCTTTATCTGAGCTCAGTAAACTGTACACAAGAGATACTACTATAGCACTATCTATTAAATCAATTTCTAAGTTTTTTAATACATGACTTAATTTAATGATCAAAACTAAATTTATTTATTTATTTACCTTAATGTAACTGCTAGTTTCTCCGTATGTGCAATGCAACTCTGAAAATTAGTCTGTTTTAGAATTTTCGAACTAATTCTGTGTAAAATATAGTTGAATGTTTCTGGCCGCATTCTGAAATAGCAGAAGAATTTTTGATAGTCATTGATTAGATCAGGGAAAAGTAAAGCAAATTCTCCTCGAGTTTCCCTGGTAAAATTAATATCACTAACCCAACATTCTTTTTCGTTTTCCAACAAGAAGAGACTTAGTACAAAATTATCCAAAATCATCGTCACCTCATAGTTTTAATGAAATGTAAAGTAATTCTGATTTTCCCTGTGACAACTACCCTGACGAGCGCGCACGACAAACTCCGATACACACTGATGAGTGCGCACATTTTCGGAAGAGTTATAAGTCGTCAGCAGGGCCGGTGCTAGGATTTTGGGGCCCGGGATAACCAGTTGGGGCCCTTGGCGAATTCATCAGTTAGGGCTCTCTCAGACCAAATGGGGGTGACCTTTTTTTTTTTTTTTAGCTCTACAACTTAAGAGTGTGGGGCCCTACAGGCTACAGTCGGTGATAGGGCCTCCAATCAACCGCGCGGGCCCGGGTACATTTGACCCGCTTACCCCCCACTGCCCTTAACGCCGGCCCTGGTCGTCAGAGTACGCATCCACTGTGACCACAGCCTTACAGGTCTTCCAATTTTGTACAGAACATTATGGGGAACTTTTCCTTGGATTTCACTAGTGGAACACCTAACGAAAACAATTGGTGACTGACACCGGACTAAATAATGTTCGGTCTGATATAATCAAGACACGGGATCCTTTTTGTTTTTGCAGTTTGCACCCAAGGCAAATACTGGGATTGTTTCTTCTCCACAATAACTCAGTAGTCAGTGGTGTAAAGCCACAACAATATTAATCGGCAACCCTTACAATGTGCGGTTAATACGCATCTGGGCCCGGGAATGCCAAAATTTTAACAGCAGTTTGAACGAAGGGACCACAGTATAAAGAAGTGGCGTTCTTTTAAAAATCCTTGTTCAGTAATATTTCGAAAACTGCTGTAAATGAGACTGCGAATTGTATTTTTCAGTAAATTAAGAGACACTGGTACTTACATTCATCACATTTTATGTTAAGAGCATTTTGGTATAATTATAACGGTAATGTTTTTCTGCTTCGAAATATCAACGTATATCATCGTCACAAAGATGAGAAAATTTGAAATAAAAATGTAAAAAAATTACCAGTATCCACTTAAATATTTTGACTCGCACATGGATTGAAGGATTGAGCATAATTAAAACCACACGTAATTTATTAACTACAACTGTACTAAAACGCTATCGGCTCAAAGCAGCGGAGATAGAGGTATAGGCTGTTAGAAAAAAAGCTCTTTCCACCATTTGTTTTAAATATATATATTCTTTGGGGGCAACTAGGGCCACGTTAAGCCTTTGTGCAATTGGCGGCTAATTTCTTCTTTTGGGCCCAGAAGTCCTTCATTAATTTGAATCTGCCTATTTGCTCTATTCTATGCAAGGTGTACCGCGTCTTCTTTTTGGCTTTCTTTATGGCTAGTCTACGTTTAAATGTCTTGGTTCTTTATGAATTACTATCCCCAAGTTACCAGAGACATCTCTGCATAAGATGAAAGAATAATTTTATTTAAATTAGTAGTCATTCAATCAAGAGATAGTTATTTGTTTGTTAAATTAGTTATTATAAATCAAACAGAATTTTGGAGAAATGAAGAAAAGAGGTATGAACATTAAATCTGCCGATGGGAAAAGAGGTATCAACATTTAAGCTCAGAAAATAGAGCTAACCGATGGAAGGAATACATCGAGAAACTGTATGATGGGGACGACTTGAACAATAGTGTAATGGAAAACGAAAGCGATGTAGACATTGATGACTTAGGAGATCCTGTTTTGAGGACAGAATTTAATAAAGCTCTGAATAACTTGAAAGCAAATAAGTCAGTTGGAATTGATGAGATCCCTGCAGAACTTCTTAAATCTCTAGGAGAGGAAGGAATCGAAAGATTATTCAAGCTGATATCAAAAAGTTATGAAACAGGAAAATTCAAAGTGATTTTAATAAAAATATTATCTTCACACTTCCGAAGAAAGCACAAGCCGATAAATGCGAGAATTATCGCACCATTAGTCTGACATCACATGCTTCAAAATTATTGACCAGAATAATATACAGAAGGATGGAAAGGGTAGTAGAAGAGATAGTAAGGGAAGATCAGTTTGGGTTTAGGAAGAATCGCGGTACAAGGGAAGCAATTCTGTCTTTAAGATTAATACTTGAAGGGCGGATCAAGAAAAACAAAGATACTTTTATGGCATTTGTTGATTTAGAAAAGGCTTTTGATAATGTTAGGTGGGACAAGATGTTCAAAATTTTAAAGAAGTTGGGTCTAAAATATCGAGATAGAAGAATATAAACTATATAAGAATCAGATGGCTATAATAAAAGTAGAGAATCAAGAGAGATATGCATCAGTTCAAAAGGGTGTGGGACAAAGTTGTAGTCGATCTCCGTTAATATTCAACTTGTATGTAGAAGAAGCAATACAGAAAGTCAATGAAAAAAATTTCCATGTGGCATAAGTTTACAGGGAGAAAAAAATCATTATGCTACGATTTTCTGATGGCATTGTCTTGTTAGCACAGACGGCTGAGGATATTGAGAAGTTACTGAATGGCATGAACAAAATACTGAAAGATTTTGGATTGAATATGAATCAAAGCAAGACAAAAGTGATGAAATGTAGCAGAATTGATACCAATACTAGTAGATTAAATATAAAAATAGGATCGGATGCGATAGGAGAAGTAAATTCTTGTTACTTGGGAACCAAAATTACGACCGATGACTGAAGCAGGAATGATGTTAAAAGCAGAATAGCACTAGCAAAAAGAGCCTTCATGAAAAAGAGAAACCTTTTAGTTTCAAATATTGATCTAGGAATTAGAAAGAACTTTTTAAAACTCTTTGTGTGAAGCACAGCAGTTTATGATAAATGGTACATGGAAAATCTCAGTTTTACAAAACGACAAGGATCTCAGCCAAAAATAAAATTATATCGGTCCTTAAAACATTATTGGCTAGGTAAGAAAAGACTATCTTGTCCATCAGTTCGATAGTTGTTCACAGAACGCGTAAAACGTTTCGGTCACAGGGTTTAAAACTGGACTAAAAGGCTCATATAAAGAAAGAATTGTCGCTTACCAGTTTTCGTAGACTGTGAAGACAGCGACAGTTCTCTGTGCCGAAAGTTCTCTTGAGGTTTTCTTCTCCACACGGGAAACATTCGCAATACATGTGTAAAAATTTGACGTTCGACGTCAACGAGAACGTTATCACTGTGGTTCTTCCCTACTGAAGAAGATCAAACACCACCGACAAATGCATCCACTAGCCGAACACACGTGTCCTCTCTTATCGGAATACTACCCGAGAGCCTCCTCCAAATAGCCACTGCCCGGCCGTGTCATCTCCTCTCCCATGTGGCCGGGTACCCTTCTGACCACCTGCAGGCAAAACAAACAAACAAAGCCAGCCATCCTCTTAAAGCCGCGTTCCCACGACGTATTGTAACGAAGGCGGGACGGGACGGACGAATACTCAACAAAACGCCATGCGAACAGGGCCGCCTCTGCTAGCAGGGACGAGACGCAGCTACCCACTCTGTCGGTAAACATCACAGGCGTGTGTAGTGGAGCGCTGTTGCCATCGGTTTGCAGCATCGGTGCGCACACCTTCTGTTGCTGTAAAGTGCTCTGTGCCAAACTACACTAGGCAACGTGGTGGCGAAGTGGCGGCGAGGTAAACGAGTGCTAACCTGCGGCGCGTGCTCGTCCCTACACTTCGGCTAATGAGGTCCCGTCCCGTCCCACCTTCGTTACAAGACGTCGTGGGAACGCGGCTTAAGGCTCGTTCTCACGGCGCGCGGTAGGCAGTACGCCCCTTTCATCTTCTGCCATCTGGCGGTGGATCGAGGCGCGCCGTCCCTGCTGACATATGCGGTAAAGATGACAGGAATTCTCTAGCACGCGCCGAGGGACGCGTCGTGGGAACGTACCTTTTTAAGGCGGCCACACACGGGCGAGCCAACAGGCCAAATGTCCTCGCGCCGATCCAAAACTCATCGTGTGTGGGGCGGCGCGGACGGACTGGCGTGGCTCGGCAGGCCCTGCTGGATTTTCGGCGAGTCCAAAATCCACCGCGCCGAGCCAGGTAGCCGAGGGTCTGGTAGACTACCCCCACCACGACTGGAGTGGGATAACCCGCGCAACGAAAAGTGGGTACTAATTTGCAGACACTTTTGTCTTAAATATCTCAGCTTTCCAAATTCACATCAAAATGAAACTTGCCTTATTTTACTCGCGGGACCACGGACTGTACATTAAGCGAAACTTGGTCAAAATCTGACAAATATTTATTTTCCTTAATCCTGTTCATAATTTTCAGACAGACACAAATTAAAAAAATACAGCTCATTGCTTTCCTGTAGCGCGTTAATACTACCCGAACTCATTTTTTAAAGAATATCTCATATGTGCAGACTTTCCAGTTTATAGTTTTATCATATCTATAGATTAAACCCAATAGTTAGTTTAGAACGGCTAATAAATTCATAGAATTTCATCTGTTCGTCGTTTTCACCCTAGTTCTTTCATTCTTGTACACAGATATTTTTTTTAAAAAAATCAGTATTAATAGCGAATTAATGCAACACCAAAAACAATTCTGAAAAATCGAAAATATGAGCTTTGGCCGCGGCTTCAAATAAAGAGTTTATATCTCACCGAGATAGGTTCTATTTGGAAGGGTTTAAGTCACAATGGTGTAGGTCAGTCACATTTTTAATAAAAAAGACACCGAAACCATATGTAGATAAATCAATCTCTCAATCTGTTAGTAAAAAATATGAAGCAAGTCAGATTTTCATTCAGCTTCCAACAGGAGGAACTGAAAATTCAACTGATGAACGAAATACGTGCTTTATTTATCAACAAAGTGGTATAAATCAGACTTAAATCATTGTGTTTGTAAACGCATCCTGCGTGTTCACTGTGTATCCTACATGTTAACTTATAGCGCACTCCCCAATAGGATTTCTAAACACATAATTGATTCTAAAGAAACAATTCAAGATCTTCTTTCTTACAATTCAAGATACATTACGCAATCTCACTATATATCAGTTTTGGTTATAAATATACCGGTGTAAGTAATACACAGTAGTATGTTCGTTCGGTTTTTTAATAAACACTAGTTTCAGTCATTTTTGTCAGCAGTAAAATGTAACCATTTTATAGACTTTATTCAATTATAACCTTGGTGTTAAATTTGATTCCAGGTGACATCACTAAAATGAATATATTACAACATCTATGTTCCAGAATTTATTACAATATCTTTTGCATTATGTTAATTTCCATAAAGCAAGGAAAATTGACTTACACCACCGCATTTTGTATTTTATACGTTCTTACTAATTTTCTTCGTTTATGACAATTGTTTTTAAGAATTCAATTAAGAAGCATTTAATTTTTTCCCTGTAAAATAAAATTAAAAGCGAAAAAAAAAACAGTTTTAAATGACTGCTGATTTTTTTTTTTTTTTTTTTAAACTTTCCATAACCTAGCGAAAAAAAGGACTTCGGTCTGTGCGACCATTTAGCCAGCTCCAGTTTATATTGTACTAAATATTGTATCAGGCTTCTTTGATGTAATTTTGGGACACATTTTTGAAGACAAAACAACACTAAAATAAAACCAACCAAGCCCCAGGGCGGACTCGAACGGGTGACCCTTAAAATGCCGGGCCAGCGTGCTAGCCCCTACACTGCCAGAGCCGGACTGGCGAAATTTGTAGGCACGCACTGGCCTGGCTTGGCGCGGCTCTGTCGTGTGTGACCCCCTGGTTTGGACCGAGTCTAAATGGAATGGTGCGAAATGGCCTGGCGCCAGATGGACTGCTCGTGTGTGGAAAGACGTGCGGAGGTGACTGTGGTGCCACTTAGGAATTCCGCGTCCTACATCGCCTCATACAACAGCTGGGCATGACCTGCAATGTCTAATAAATACATGAAAAAGCAACGAGCATCAATGACAGCAGATGCTTGACATTACAAGTTCGAGACGATTACATCCTCTGATTAGAATAGAGTATTTTATACCTTAAACAGGAATACAAGAATCAGGGCCGGCGTTAGGGGGGGGGGGGAAGGGTAAGCGGGTCAATAGTACCCGGGCCCCGCCGGCTGATGGGGGGCCCGATCACCGACTATAGCGGCCCTCAGGCCATGAAGCCAAGAATACGCCCATTGTCGCCTGGCCATTTTGTAGAGCTAAAAAAAAAAGGTCAAAAAAGGTCGCCCATTTTACCCCGGGCCCGAAATTCCTAGCGCCGGCCCTGACAAGAATTGAAATCAGTTGCATTCCACTACGAATTGTTACATGTTCGTTAATCAATTGATTGTGAAATCTAAAAACAAAATTAATAATGATACCGTGTTAGAATAATCCAAAACACTTCCTTCCTAAGGCAGAATCAAACAAGACGATTATATTCATAAGAAACAAAGATGTCAACTAAGCTACCAATCTTTTATGGCGCCTTTCCTTATATATTAGTTCATCTGTCCTTCCGTCCTTCTGTCCAGGGCCGGCGTTTCGTGTTAGGCCCGGGTGGGTAGTGAGGCAAGAAAAATTGGGGGGGGGGGGCAGGTTCCTCAAATATCTTACTTAAAACAATGATAGTGATAACTATGGAATCAAATTCTTAAGGGAAATTCATAGGAGTAAAAACTAGAAAATGAATTTAAAAGTTCATCATAATATTTATTCATTAATATATTCATTAAATATATTTTAGCTGTGTACAAAAGATTTATTATTATTTTTAAAATTTATTATTAATCAGTATTAACTGCGCAATGCAAAAACTGTACTGCGCTTTGCTTGCTTGGAAATGAAACGATTCAATAATTTTTCCAAATCAAGTTCGTTAGTAAGGTTGCTATGTACATGTAATATAGCAATGTTATTTAATCGATCTTGCAACATTGTCGATCTTATGTAACTCTTGAGTCGGCGTAAGACCAAAAAACTTCGTTCATTTGAACATGGGCGACCCAGGAATTGTAATGAGTAGTCGGATGAAGCGTATACTCTGGTATGAGTCCTCTAGTCCATTCGTACTTCTGTATAAAATCTACAACCCCTCTTAAATTTTTTGCCTCCTCATCTTGCCTTTTCAAAAGTTGCAAAAACATGTCTCTATCACTGAGCAATCTTTCTTGGTCAAAATCATGATTATAGAAATTTATAATTTTTTCTACATTTGTGGGCTGTCCCAGAGCGAATCGTTCTAATGATTTGAAGAACTGGGCGGAATCGTTGTCGAATCGACTCTTTAACGACATTAGTACTTTTTCATAAACTTCAAATAAGATCTGCGGAAAAAATCATTGAGGTGTATGAAATGCTCTCGGGTGACTAGCCGAGTCAAGAATGCGTTGTCACACGATATTTCGGCGACCAAATTCATTGTCGCCATCTTCTGGTGATACAAACTCGTATATATAGATATACTACCCTGTGTTACCAGCTGTAAGTGTGGCTGAAACTTTTGCGTATAATGGGTCTATTGGTCCCTTACGCATAAATACACAAACAAGTGTAAGTAGTGTAATATAATATATACACGCGTGTGTGTGTGCGCGCGCGCGCACGCGTGTGTACGCCACGTACTTTCTTACTGGGAATGTAACAGAGTTCTGTTTTTCTTCCGCAAGTCCCGACCATAAGATTTGGGACTTCAGCTTCTGTTTCCGTTTCTGCATCTTTTGTAGCGAAACCAAAAAGCAAATCAGATTAAATAGAACTGATGTCACTGGGTACTGCGGTGCTGTTTGAGATAACTTCAGTTGAATGAGCGCCGACAATAGGTCAGAGTGGTAACGTATCGGTGAGGGTTCCTTCTTTTTACTTATTACATGCATTGTGTACAGTCCACTGACGATCAACTTGGCTGCCAACTTTGGTGCCATGTCTGAAGTCCATGTTGAACGTCTGTAAGTAGGTTCATGTTGAGATCCGGTTAGAGTTGGGATCAAAGAATTTCGTATTTGGTGGGCGACCTTTTTGTGGCGTCTGTGGGGAAGTTAACAACAGTTTTCAGTATCAGTTGTTAACTTTCAACTGTTCTGTCAATGTTATTGTTTTCGATTACTGTAAGTTTTCGTTTGACCAGATGTTATTTGGACTACTTACTACTGTTTGAGATCAAAATTGTTTCGAATATGGCAAGTATACCAAACATTCAAATCTGGGTGAATTTTTTGAGACGCTACCCAAGTTGTGGAAATCTGAAATTTTTAAGGATCGCAACAAAAAGAAGAATGCGTGAAAAAATTCATTGTTCTTTTCCAAAAAATTGGGCTAAATACGAATATTCACAGTTTTAAGGAAAAAATAAGAAATATTAGAACTGGCTACCGGAGGCAATTGAGAAACATAGAACTGAGCTAAAGGTTTGGAGCCGGAGCCAAAGAGAGTACATAGCATGTTACTTCGACGTTACCAGGAGGTTAAAATTCCTAAAAAAAAAAAAAAAATAATAATAAATAAATAATAAAAAAACTTTAGTTCATAACACTACAAGTCACTTTCTTCCAAGAATTTGTGGCGATATAGCGTTGAAAATTTTTAAATCCTCGACGCTCCGACCACTAGCTAAAGTATCGGGGTTGCGAACGACCATTCGTTCACAGCAATAAAATCCACATGGTGGTGTCCTTTTAAATAAACTTTCGCAATTTGTCCTACAATTCATACTAGGTTTTATTTTCCAGTCTTAAAAATTTATGAAAATAGTCAGCTTTAGTGACGCGTATCTCCGTCACTAAAAATTGAACGGAGAAATCTGTGCAGTTTTGATGCCATTCCTTTGAGACCAGCAGGATGTATCTCATTCATCTTCACACAACTCTCTTAAAACTAAAAACTGCAATTCTCAGTCACTCATTTTTCACAAACTACGCTCTACTATAACCAAAATGCTTAAAACTGCAATAAAAAATAATAGAAAGTAGCAAGAGAAAACATCCGGCAAAAAAACCTGATGACAAGTACTCGGACCGCGGTACAACTTGGTTGCCAATAAAGTTCACAACAAAGTTGCCAATCAAGTTGGTCGTCTGTGGGCCCCTTAGGTATGTATTTTATTGTAAGATTGTATTCTCTGAAAGAACATACTGGTACCACCATTGCTTTAAAAAGCAATTTGAAATCCATCCATCCAGAAGAATTTAAAACGTCTGAAAAATTAAATGTAAATCTTAAGTTACATGAAGGGGAAAAAAAATCAATATCAGTCTAGTCAAGTAGTAAAAGCAAAACAGACTTCTATTAAAAGTAGATCCTCTTTAGGTGATGGCAAATATTCTATGTTGTCTCCAATAGTCCGCAGGTTTTTGTCAGCCCCGGCTTGAAGTGTTACTAACGAAAAATTGTTCAGCGAAAGAAGGTTTAATTTGTGAGGGGGGGGGGGGGGGGGAGGGGGGGGGGAAGAAAAATTAAAAAGGAGAAAAGGTTGCTAAGCGTTTGTTTTTAAAATATAACTTGTCACTCTTAACTTTCTAATATTAATCATAGTAATTAGAAAACTACTACTTCAAAGTCAGTTACTATTATTGTTTGATTTGATTATTAAAATAAACACTATTTGTCATTTTTACTGAGCAGAAGTAACTAGACACTAAATGAAGATTCTGTACACTAAATCACATTTTCATATAACTTACGGCTTCTGTTTCCGCTTCCATAACATCGCTTCCATAACGTCGCTTCCATTACATCTAGTACATACACGTGAATAATCATTACATGCGCACGTATTTATGTAGGCCTATATAGTGAAGAACAAGAATAAGAATTTTACTTACTTTCTCGATTTTGACTGTCAGCTGACTTAACAAGGCCATCTTTTAAGGTTCCAGTGGATCCTTCGTCTAAGGGCGATGCAAATTTATCCTCCATCGTTCTACTGTCATCTAGCATTATCTACACTCAATTCGTTTCTCCTTTTCAAATTCACTACGAATTTATCCATTTGAATTTTTATGTTGAGAGTCAGCCGAAATACACTAATGCAGCTTTCACACACGACTGTTTTGGACGTACACTATGTTACCGTAGCATTCTTGCTTTCACTCACGATTGTTTGCTCAGTTGGCGACAGCTAGGGTGGCGGTCTCTATTGAAACATCAATGGGATTAAGTGCGTCGCTAATGGTGGTGTTGTGGGTACACAGGCTATTATACACGCATTTTGAAGGACGAAACTAACAGTGCTTAGCTGGTCTGCTCTCTCTTTCTCTCAATTTTTTCCTCTATGCACTCTTAAATTCCGGGTGGGTATTTTACCCACCCGGAATTTCCCGGGTGGGTATTGCTACCCACCATACCCACATTATCCGCCGGCCCTGCATGTAGCTCCATTTTGGCCTCCTCTGAACCCCCCCTCCCACGTAGCACTACGTGGCTTTTGCCTGTACCCCCCCCTCCCCCCCCACGTAGCACTTAGCTTTTTTCCCTTTTGATTCCAGAAGACATTTTGTACTGTTTTCTCGTGTCAGACTATTGTAAATTACTAACGGAGATAATTAACTGAGGGAAATAATTATCCACATGCTATTGTGTGTTTTGTTCCTCATTTTAACTGTGAAAAATGTTATGAAAGGAAAGTTACGTGGCCTGGCCCGGAACCCCCCCTCCCCCCACGTAGCCCAGCGTAGTCTTCCAGCTAACCCGTCCCCCCCTGGACCGAGCCACGTAGTTTGTGCACGCTCCCTAACTGCTCGACACAGTTTCATTGTCTGTACTGCCCAGCCCTGCTCTGCGCTGCCCCTACTGCGCCACGCAGCTCAATGTGCGCCCCGGGTAAGATTGCCATACACACTCATGCTTGTCGATCGTTTTGCTTGTGCAGTCTCAAGTTGTAATGCAAGACGGAACATTTGACGGAACGCAGTTGAGCCCACACACACTGTCTACTACTTCATTTTGCTGTCAAATGCTAAATGTCAATACGGCTGACGCGCAGAAATTAATTGTTGCTGCGGCTATTGTTCTGATAATTAGAAAGAAAAAAAGAACAGAAATGGTGAAAACAGTGGTTATTGAAGCGAGCACGATTTAGTCACATCAATTTTAGAAAATTTTAACTGTGAAAGAGAGGTTCGTTAGCAAGATAACATGGTTTATGCCAATTAAAACCTATACCTAACCTTCTCAAAATACAAACCCATTTTATGATCTTTTCATAATACTAAAACCTTAGCAATTTTTTGACTGGTTTGATGCAGTCTTCCATCTTTCCCTATCCTGTGTTAACCTTTTCATCTCAACATACCCCTTACAACCCACATCCTCAATTATCTGCTTCATATATTCTAATCTCTGTCTTCCTCTACGGTTCTTACCTTCGACTGTACCCTCCACTAACAAATTAACTAATCCAGCATGTCTCAAAATATGACCTACCAGCCTGTCTCGTCTTTCTGTAAGCTTCTTCCACAAACCTCTTTCATCACCCATCATTTCCAAAACTCGTTCATTTCTTACATTGTCTGTCCACTTAATTTTCAGCATTCTTCTGTAGCACCACATTTCAAATGCTTCATTTTTCTTTCCTTCCGGTATTCCCAAAGTCCATGTTTCGCTACCATAAAGTGCTGTGCTCCACACACAGAGTCTTAAAAAGTTATTTCTAATCCTTAGATCAATATTTGAAACTAAAAGGTTTCTCTTTTTCATGAAGGCTCTTTTGCTAGTGCTATTCTGCTTTTAACATCATTCTTTCTTCGACCATCGGTTGTAATTTTACTTCCCAAGTAACAAAATTCACTTACTTCTCCAATTGCATCTGATCCTATTTTTATATTTAATCTACTAGTATTGGTATCATTTCTGCTACATTTCATAACTTTTGTCTTGCTTTGATTTATATTCAGTCCAAAATCTTCCTTCAGTATTGTGTTCATGCCATTCAGTAACTTCTCAATATCCTCAGCCCGTTCTGCTAACAAGACAATGTCATCAGCAAATAGTAGCATACTGATTTTTTCTCCCTGAACACTTCTGCCGCATGGAAATTTTTCTTTGACTTTCTTTATTGCTTCTTCTACATACAAGTTGAATATCAACGGGGATATACTACAACCTTGTCTCACACCCTTTTTAACTGATGCATGTCTCTCGTGATTCTCTACTTTTATTATAGCCACTTGATTCTTATATAGTTTATAGAGTATTCTTCTATCTCGATACTTTAGACCTGACTTCTTTATAAAATAATTGTTTAAAAAACATAAAAACCGCCTTCAAAAAGGCACTAAAAAATTTTAAAATAACTTTATACCTTGCTTAGGAAAAAAGTAAATCTAAATAGACAACATTTTACATTACTTTCATTGAAATTTTGACATTAGTTATTTTTGGAGTCGGTACCAGCTGTCACATCACGAAGATCTAATTACTGAACTTCTTTTTTGGCGTTAGAGGCGAAACGGGTAGTACGAACAAAAATTCCCAATATTTTACAGCATGTTGTGAGGCAGATTGTGTTACTGTGGGAGACATCTTAGCGAAACTAATTAATAGTATTTCAATCTGTGGCTTGGCCTTATTGGTCATCCAGGAATATCTCTGGAGCTACAGTGTCAGTTGGTAGGTTGCATCATGAAGTAAACGATTTACAGAGTATAATATCGGCGTATCATCTGTATGTTTCCGTTTTGTTGAAACATGTTTCTAGCATTAATTGTAGGTAAGCAGTAACATGATTTTTATATATTATTGTTTTTATCTTTTTGTTTTTCTTGCTTTCGCTGGCACCGACTCCAAAAATAACTAATTAATGTCAAAATTTCAATGAAAGTAATGTAAAATGTTGTCTATTTAGATTTACTTTTTCCTAAGCAAGGTATAAAGTTATTTTAAAATTTTTAGTGCCTTTTTTGAAGGCGGTTTTTATGTTTTTTTTTTAAACAATTATTTTATTTTTAAATTTTTAGTGGTATTATACTTCGTTTAGTATTTTAAATATGCCGCAGCAGTTCCCATTTTGCGAACTTCCTGGTAGCTCAGAAATCAAAGCACTTGCTTTCAAAGAAGATTTATGTCTTTATATACCACAACCACTTCCAGAACGGGGTGAATTGGGCGTTCTGTTAAGGAATGTCAGGCTATGTTTGGATCTTATCATAACATCTGTTAAAGCTGCTGCTCGATAACCGAAACATGTAACATCTGGGCATTAATACATACCACATACAGAAATCTCTCTGGAATATATCTATTTGCTCCCGGAATCACACAAAAAATATAGATATTTAATTGGTGAAAGCTTGGGATCAAAGTTGAAATCTGAAGGACATGTTGAGACATGTAGATGTAGATTACGAAATTATTTTATAAATATTAAGCCATGACTTAAAAATGGCTTAGTTGATTTTTGACGGAATTTAAAACTGTGGATATTTTGTAAAGAACATTGGAAATTAAAAGGGGTGATGGTAAAGGGGAAGAGGGAGTGAGGTTTTGTATACCAAATGTAGACTGCCTTTTCTGATTGATTTAAAGTATACGTGTGTAAATTTCTATTGATATCAGATAAATCTGTAGGTATGTATAAAAAAAACAATTAAGCAACCTAATTTAAACAAAATTGTTCTGTATGTTTTAAAGTATGTGTGTGCAAATTTCCTTCAGAATCGGAAAGAAACTGTAGATTAAATGATGGAAAGGAAGGAGCGGTGTTTGGACTCTCGAAACCAAATGTAGACAGTATATTTCTGTTTGTTTTGCAGTATACATGTGCATACTTCCTTCAAAACCAGAAAGAAACGGTAGTTTTGTATAAAGAACAGTAATTAATGGGGTAGAAAGGAGGATAGGGTTTGCATTTTTGTGAAAGTTATGTGGACAGTATTTTCTTTTTCTATTTGTTTTAAAGTATACACATGTGAAGTTCCACCGATTCGAATCAAAATGTGGGTTTTATATAAATATTAAGGGATGGGGAGCTAGGGTAGTCTTTTTAATTTTTTGGTCAGAGATCTTATCCATAAAAAAATTACATATATATGTGCCAACTTTAATAAAGATCGGTCAAATGATGTCGACTGTAGCTTTCTAAAAAGAAATTGACAAAAATCGAGGGGGTGGAAAAGGGGAGAGGGGTTCATTTTTTGCAAATCAAGAGTTGGCATCATTTTTCTCTTTGTTTTATAGTAAAAATTCGCTAAGTCTGTCTAAACTGGATAAAAACTGAGGTTGTGTATTGTGGTGTGACAGCGTCACCCACAATGAATATAATTAAATTATTATTAATTATATTCATAATTCCTTTTTTCTTTCTTTTTTATTATATTCAAATTTATTAATACTAGACGACCCGTGCGAAAATTTCGCGAATAAAATGCGATGAATAGTGAGGTTGAATATAATGTCACCAAGTTCAGTCATTACTCTTCATACTCCTACTTCATTTATCGATTTTGGTTAGAAATCCAGGGAGATAAATGGCTCGAAACACAAAAAACGTATTTTAGAAATATTGACTTTTTTGCGCTTTATGGGTCGAATTACGAAAAATTCCTTTCTTAGAATATAATGTTACCACGGCGGAAATCTTAGTCTTTAATACGATATGTCATTTATCTATATCGATTGGATATCAAGGGAAATATAAGGCTCGTGACACAAAAATACGTTGTAGAACAATTTATACTTTTTCCCTTTAATAGTTGAATTCCAAACACTTCTTTCTTAAAATATGATGTCAACAAATCTGAGACATTATTCCTCACAATCGTACTTGATTTATCGATTTTGGATAGATATCAAGGGAGATAAGTGGCTCGAGACACAAAAAACGCATTTTAGAAAATTGACTTTTTTGCCTTTTATGGGTCGAATTACGAAAAATTCCTTTCTTAAAATATAATGTTACCACGGCGGAGACCTTATTCATTAATATGATACCTCATTTATCTATATCGGTTAGATATCAAGGGAGATAAATCGCCCGTGACACAAAAATCGGTAATAGAAAAATTTATACTTTTTTCCTTTAAGGGTTGAATTCCAAAAACATTCTTTCTTAAAATATGATGTCACAAAGCTGATACATTACTCCTCATAATCCTACCTCATTTATAGATTTTGGTTAGATATCCAGGGAGATAAATGGCTCGAGATACAAAAAACGCATTTTAGAAAAAGTAACGTTTTTGCTCTATACGGGTCGAATTACGAAAAATTCCTTTCTTAAAATATAATGTTACCATGGCGGAGACCTTATTCTTTAATATGATACCTCATTTATCTATATCGGTTAGATATTAAGGGAGATAAATCGCTCGTGACACAAAAACGCATTGCAAAAATATTGATACTTTTGCCCTTTAAGGGTTGAATTCCGAAAACTTTCTGGCTTAATATATGACGTCACTAAAGCGGAGATCTTAATCTTTAAAACGATACTTCATAATATGGTTTCAGATAGGTATCCAGGGAGATAACTGACTCGTAACACAAAAAACAGCATTTTAGAAAAATTACATTTTTGCCCTTTAAGGGTCGAATTCCGAAAACTTTCTTGCTTAAAATACGATTTAACCAAAGTGGAGACCATAAGCTTTAAAATGACACCTCATTCATTGATTTCGGTTAAGTATGAAGCAAGATATAGGCTTGTGACAAAAAAATACCTTATAGAAATAATATATATGATTTAATCTTGCAACGTGTAATTAATTGTAAATAATGAGGGTTGTCTGGATAGGTTAAATGTATGTTTAAAACCAGGGCGGCCAAAGGTATATTTTATTGTAAATCAATTTTTCTGTAACGCATGGCTCAGAAGGGCTGAATATCGAAGGCTAGAAACTGCCATTTCGGCGGTTGAGAGAGGAACAATGGAGCAGGCGAGGCGACTCGATGGCGCCGGGACAGCACGGCTTGAGTCCCGTTCGAAATCGGGCGGTGACCTACCCCTACCCCGCTACTACCCCGAAGGCCACGTAGGAAACGCGCGAAGGAGGCGGCGAATGCGACGCATGATATTAAACACGTGACGACGGAAATGTGTAGATAGCCAATCCTGAACATTTATTGGGGTCTACAATACATAATTCCGTGGAGTTCTTTTACAATGTGGCGAGCAACTAGCCGAGGAAGAAGAAGGAGCCATTTTTAGACATCACTTCTGTCCAAGACGAGCTGATGAACGGACGTGACTTGGGTCCAAGACGAGCTGGTGAATAGACGTGTCAGCCCGGCACGCTCTCTGATGATCATTGTGGTTGATCATTTCTTGCTTTGGGAAAGCGAGATGTCGAGTGGCATGCTTGCCATTATTTGGAAGTTATGCTAATAACGCGGTCGTAGCCGCTTATTTAGCTTCCATTGCTGCAGTGGCATTGTGTTTGTCGCTCACCATCACGGCGATGATTCTATGGTAATGTACCAGAAACGACGGTCACTATTCAGTGGATTTTAACAGACTTATGTGCCCTTAAGCGACGCCTGGGTTAAGACTCTGCTCCCGTCACTTAAATTCTGAGCTAGCTGAATTATATTTCGATTCAATTTTTTCTTAAGCATCTTGCTGTTTGTTAATTCAATTTTGATGCTTTTCATTCACTTTATACGGCGCCCCCTGGGATTTTCCTTTGTACAGTAAATTGTTAGCTTCAATTTGATGGCCTGTGTTGCCATGTTATTTCAATGTTAACTTTGCTGTTTTTATTACTTGTTTGAGATATTTCATTCAGTTTTTGTTTGCTTACTCCGGCGAATTGTAAACGTCGGGTATTGCTTGTTTTTGCTGATCTAATTGTGTTTAACGTAACGTTAATTACTACCCGACCTTGTAAGGCCATAAGACTCAATAAATGAGGTTTTATTTTGTGTCTGAAATTCATGGTTCTAGTTAGTAACCTATTATATCCCCTTATAGCATCATTATTATATGTATCTTTCCATTTTCAGGAATATATTTTAGATTTTAATAATTCCCCCCTCCCTTTTTTGGCAACTCACGTTTTTCTTAACGGTAGCCAACAAATGGTCACTTTACAGTATAAAATTAAGCAGTTTAATGGGGAGAGGGGGTGGTTTTAATATCTTTTGGTCAGACACCTTCTTCGTAAAAAAAAGCATCAACTTTCATGGTAATCGGTCAAACGATTGCGACTGTAGCTTTTTATAAAGAACATTGATAAAAGTTAATGGGGTTGAAGGAGGAAAGGGGTTGAGC
This sequence comes from Vandiemenella viatica, assembly GCA_031002005.1. Classification (NCBI taxonomy): domain Eukaryota; kingdom Metazoa; phylum Arthropoda; class Insecta; order Orthoptera; family Morabidae; genus Vandiemenella; species Vandiemenella viatica. The sequence goes on from JARYHS010002465.1 coordinate 21,872, forward strand.
ATTGGCAAACCAAATATTGACAGGATTTTTCTCTTTGTTTTAAAGTATACATGGGCAAAGTTAAATAAAAATCAGATAAGAAATGTAGATTTCCATAAAATTAAGGGGTGTAAAGGGAGACATGGGGTGGTTTATTTATTAATTTAATTTTTTTTGGTCAGAAACCTTCTCCATGAAAATTACATGTATATGCCAACCTTAATGGAGACCAGTTAAATGTGTCGACTAGCATTGTATAAAGAACATTGGTAAAAATTTAGGGGTGGATAGGGGGAGAGGGCTTCAGTTGTTTCAAACCAAAAGTTGACAGTATTTTTCTCTTTATTTTTTACTATATATGTCCAAAGTTTCATCGAAATCTGATAAAAAATGTGGGTTTGTATAAAAATTTAGGGTGTAAAGGGGAGAGGGGTGGTTTTTTTTAATTTATTTTTTGGTCAGTTACTCCATGAAAAATTACATGTATATGCCTACTTTGATGATAATCGGTCAAACGGTGTTGAGTGTAGCTTTTTATGAAGACATTGACAATAATTAAAGGGGTGGAAGAAGGGGGAGGGAGTTGAACTTTGGAAGACTAAATATTGACAGGATTTTTCTCTTTGTTTTAAAGTATACATGGGAAAAGTTCAGTAAAATCAGATAAGAAATGTAGGTTTCTATAAAATTAAGGGTGTAAATGGGAGAGGGTGGTTTTTTATTTTTGATTTTTTTGGTCAGAATCCTTCTCCATGAAAAACTACATGTAATTGGGGGAGAGGGTTCAATTTTTTTTTAAACCAAAAGTTGACAGTATTTTTCTCTTTATTTTTGGCTCCAAAGTTTCATCGAGATCGAATAAAAAATGTGGATTTGTATAAAAATTAGGGGGCGGAGGGGGGCAGAAGGGGTGGTTTCTCAAAGAAATTCATATGGGACCACTTTGGAGTATACCCTACATGTAATTGCCAACTTTAATGGAGATCAGTTAAATGGTGTCGACTGTAGCTTTGAATAAAGAAAATTGGCAAAAATTAAGGGGGTGGATAGGGGGAGAGGGGTTCAATTTTCTTAAACCAAAAGTTGACAGTATTTTTCTCTTTATTTTTGGCTCCAAAGTTTCATCGAGATCGAATAAAAAATGTGGATTTGTATAAAAATTAGGGGGCGGAGGGGGGTAGAAGGGGTGATTTGTCAATGAAATTCATATGGGACCACTTTGGAGGTATACCCTATCCACTAAAAAAAATTTCATTTAAATCGGTTCAAAATTGGCAAAGATATCGCTGAACATACATACAAATAAAGAAAAATGGCAAAAATCAAGGGGGTGGATAGGGGGAGAGGGGTTCAGTTTTTAACCGAC
>JARYHS010002467.1:0-19195 GCA_031002005.1 Vandiemenella viatica
CAAGTTACTAAAAACTTTGAAAGAATTTAAAGTTGAAAGTTGCTGTCGGAAAATGTAGGCGGGTGGCAGGAATAGGGGAAAATGGGTGTGTAGGGAAATTGCGTGTGCTCCATTGCAATTAAATTCAATTCTCCGCTTAAGTATAAATATCAGGACAGTGCTACTGTTACTGTTCAATGGAGCGCAGTGACTATTTGATGGACCGCCAGTCGGCGACTGATCTCGATTGCCAGGAGGCGCTAGTAGTATTGAGGCGTCTTCCAGAGTCGCTTACCGGAGAGAAGGCGACAGGCAGGCTTGTTTAATGAGGCGAGCGGTGCTAATCAGTGCTTAGCGTGCCACTAATTAGAGTCGCCCACGCGCTGCCTCAGGAGGCGCTGCGCTACGTGGCACATCCAGCGTCTTCAGAAGGCAGAACTACGGCAGTACCGGTCACACAGTTGAGTTCCCTTTCTTACGGAGCAAGAGGTGCCAACTTAAACATCCTATTATGTTGTAAGGGTGACGCGGCCCGGTCAAGGGAAAGGGACAAGGGTTTGGACAGAAAGCTAGGTTGTGCTACGTTGAAAGTGGGGAGGAGGGGGATGGGCAGGTTTCCGAGCCAAATTACGTAGCTTCTAAATAAGGCACAGAACACAACAACAGCGTGTGGATATTTATTTCCATCACTTAATTATCTAATTTTGTAATTTAGTTATTCTACATACCAACCTTGCTGCGCATGTCTGTGACTTGAATTCATAGCCTTGGGTTGCAAGCAGCTGGTGCATTTGAACTAACCGACACGCGACTATGCATTATGGTTTGAGAAACTTTAGACATGCCGTACCGAGACTCAAATTCGCTTACAGATATCACCCGCGATTTTCCAAGTCAGTGACAGTTCGTATTGTTTTGATGATTCGTAGTAAAGTTTTTTTTTAATTTTATGAATAATTGTAACGCTCTAATTCCAATCATCCACAAACACACAAGGAAGCAGCAATTAGACACATGCTCAACAGACTAAACAAAACACCACTAAACAAAGACAACTACACAATAGAACTTGACACCATCATACAAATAGCCACCAAAAATGGATACAAAGAAACCAGAATACACCAAATGAACAAAACCATCAAAAAGCAGATACTAAGAACAACACTAAACACTATACCAAATCCACAACAAATAAATACAAACACCCACATGAATGCAACAGCAAATAACATAACACCCACACAAGCAAAAGCAGAAAAATGGCACACATTAACATACATAAACAAGAACACTCACAAAATAGCAAACATTCTGAAAAATCAAGGACTCAGGATAGCATTTAGAACAGAAAACTCACTACTGAAAAACATCAAAAACAACACACCAAACAACAAATTTCACAATTCAGGTATATATAGATTAACTGCAATGCAGAATATATAGGCCAAACATGCAGGAAATTTGAAACCAGACATAAGGAACATTTAAGAGCATTAAAATACAATAACCACTCAACATTCGCAGATCACCTACTAGAACATATTCACCAGCCCACAAACATAGAGTCAGACATGCAAATACTAACCATCAATAACAGCAAACCACAACTACTAACATTTCAGGAAAACTACCACATCCACAAATCACTGGCGGAAGAAAGGAACATAATAAACGAATACACGAACCTGACGGACCCAGCACTGTACACATTACTCGAAACCAAATAATAAACACAACCATACACCATAAAAGGGCACAACCAATAATAATAATACACCAAACTAAAAACGAAAACATATCTAAAAGCGCGCCACTCACCGAGTGAAACAGAAGACAAACGGTAAACAAACCTGCTGATCAGCGATGTACAGTAACTAACGTAAGACATCAGAACTCAATGTAATATAGTGCTACGCAAATAATCGCAAAAATGCAACCAACATGTGTAATATATACTGCAGTTACAAACATGACTGATGCTAAAAGGCTGTACAATTATAAGCATATGTGACCAAAGAAAAATATAAGTAAGTTTGAATCTGCAAGCCACAATTTTCATGTTTAAATTGTAAAATAGAACAAATGTAATTATATGTATAGATACCCACAGACTGAACCGCTGAAGATGCTTCGCAAATGAAGCGAAACGCGTTCGGAAAATAAAACAACAATTTCAATTGCATTGGCGTTACAATTATTCATAAAATTGATCCTATCGCAATTGAGGAAATTGCCCACAATATACAAATGTTAAAGTTTTTTTGATTACCTACGTCTGACCACACCGCTTGTTGATGGAGCATAATTTTGTTTTGTCAAGTGAATTTCAGTGCAACTTTAATGATCGGTGAAGTGTTATTTCAAGTTCAAAGTGTGGTGTGAAGTGGCGCTGTAATATAAACTTTACGAGCCTTATCGAAAATATTTTTCCAACCAGATTTCACTAAGTAATAAGTTGTAGAATTCTTTTAAGTGGATCAAAGAATCATTGTCTGTTTTTTTTTTTTTTTTTTTTTTTTTTTTTTTTTTTTTTTTTTTTTTTTTTTTTTTGCAGGTACAGTTAATTCATTTTTATTAATTAATGTACTGAGATGAAGATAAAAAGAAAATGTTTTTAGCACACTTCAAGAAGAAAAGGGTTCTTGACTGTACATAAGAAAGACGTTTTTGCCAATAATTCATCATTTGCAGAAATGGCTAGTGTCAACATTTCATTCAGAATACTTAAAATTGTAGAAAAGTACGTTGCGCAAATATCAGTTTTGGACATTACATACGTAATAATTTTAACGATAGTCTGTCAAGATAAAGCAGTACCAAATTCTTATGGAACTGAAAGGGGAAAAAATCTACGTGCTACACAAAGGATTGTGGGGTGGGGTCAAAAGCCACGTCAGACTACGTGGGGGGAGGGGGGAGATTAAGGGGGAGCCTAAATAAAATCACATAGTTTATGGATGATCCTTAATTAAATGCTTCTGTAGTATTTTAAGCCTTATTTCTGAAAGGGTAAAGTTAAAGAAGACCTCAATTTATATAAATACATAATCATAGCAACCACTCGAAATCGAATAGGTCGGTCTTCCAATTATGGGTCCGAAGGAGACTGTGGGGTCCAAAGCGAGAAGCAAAAATTTATCGCAACGGTGACAGGCATTCTCGGGTACGATAACCGACATGCTTCCATTTTCATTCCTGCAATGCCTCATCTCATTCGCTGATCGTCAGCGATTTTCATCAAATAACATGGTTCCATCATGGACAGGTGACCTTCAGTACAAGCACTCAAGAGCAAAGGTATCCCAGTTGTTATGGTCAATGTTGCACTTCTTCATGCCAGCCTTGTTAACATCTTTAAATCGCATCCACTGACCATCAACACAGCGTTTTCCCACCGTAAGCTCCGTGCAGGACACTTGTTTGGGAATGCGATTACTGGACACGCAGTGGCCTCCACCTGTACACCGGTAAACCTGCAGGAACCTATGACGAACGTGGCAGGCCGAGCAGAGACTTGACCAGGTTCGATAAAAGCACTGAGGCCGCGTAAGGATCGAACATAGAATTCGATCTGCGATCGGATTGAGAAATTTGTGGTAGGATCATCAGCGTGAATGAATTCGTAATCACGTATTATGTACACTATTTACTATCACGACTCAATGTGAATACGGTGAGTTGCAAAATATACCGAGCGTGGTGTGTGAGTGGTTAACTCTCTGGCCTCGCATTCGGGAGGACGGCGGTTCGAATCCCCATCCGGGCATCCAGATTTGGGTTTGTCATGGTTTCCCCAAATCACTCCAGGCGAGTGCCGGGATGCTTCCTTCAAAAGGCCATGGCCGAATTCCTTCCATTCTTTGTCCCCATTCCTATCCCCCTCTAAAAACCTCGACGTCGACGAGGCGTATAGCCAAAAAAAAAAAGAAGAACGAAATATACAAGTAGTAAAAATTAAGAATAATGACGAAGACTGATTACAGTGTAAGGTGCTATTAAGCTACCTTCCAAAATCCTGCTTGACATGCTTGAATATTGAAAGTAGGTTGATTATATTATAACTGCGTGAGTATGACATTTAATTTGAGAACGGGAAGCTAGTCTGTGATTGTGGCGATTATCTCTCCCAGTTAAGCCCAGCTATATGCAATATGGAGGAACCCAGTTCCCTATAAAGTCCAAACATACAACCCTGAGGTAGAAGCAACTTGTTTGGCACTGTCCATCTTCTTCGAGTGTGCAACCACATCACGGTCTCGGCCACCAGAGGGCGAATCGACGTCTGCGTTCTCTCTGCTCCGACTGTTACTGGCTCTGACTGAATGATGAAGGCAATACCCAAGAAGGCAAGACACCCTTCGATGCCTGTGCAGAGGTTTTTTACACAACGTCTCACTACGGTCCTATAGTGGAGGGGAAAATGGTAGACCAATAATGAGGCCTATCAATGCGGTTATCTGCCCTACATAGCACGACCATTGCGCGCTTTTTACAAGCTGACAGCGCTACTCATGACTGGTCGATGCCTGTGTCTGGTTTCTTAACATACAAACTTGCCGTCCTCATTTCATACTTTGGCAATATGTAGTTTTAGACAAGTGAACAACTCCGTTTACTACAGACATCGGACCACGTCGCACAGGCCATAGCATCTGTCGTTTACAAACATTGAACATGGATTCTATGTTGGGTGACTAAGCTTGTTCGAGGATGGTTGATATTGGTGCGTCTTTCCTGGCAGGTTATTCGAATAATCAACACTCACCTCTGAGTGACTCAATACTTTAAGACACACTGGATAGGGAGGGTACAACGATACCAGGTTCGAATTCTGGTCGCCACGTACTGGCTCTCCTGATTGTGGTTTTTAAGTGGTTTCCAGCAATCATCTTTTCTAGGTGAATGCTGGGACAGTCTCTCGCGATTCACACTGGTCACATGTGTACAACAGGAGGCGTGGCGTCATTAGATGGCCGGGTCAAGGGAAAAAGCTACTCCAATGCAAGCTTTCGGCGCCGTGCTCTGCCGCCAGTTTCAGGGCTGGTGTTACCGCTATGACAACCAGAGCCTTCGTTCATAGTCCAATGCTACTGAATTTTTTCCTTATTTTAATTTTCCACCATAGGTGTTTACCCCATTTTCTGGAACATTATTAACGATAATCTGTGAAAACGCTGATGCTAAGGCGATGCACATCTGAAATAGAAAGACTTGTATGTCAAAATATATATATATATATATATATCCATTGTACTTCATATTGCTTTTGTAATGAAGTGTAGATAAAAGAACGTATCATTGTCACACGTATAATCCCTGAGGATGTTTGAAATCGTCAACCATTTTAATATTGAAAGAGCATTTAATTTATATTTGCAATGAAATGATCAGCCACTTTAATATTTAAAGAGCATTTAATTTATATTTGAAACAAACGAAAATAAACATAAATCACAGTATTATACCTTACAATTCTTTTGACATTATTTAATTAATAAAGAAAACACAATGTATTCGTAGATATAAGCAATTATTTCTGTCTATATATGAAATAGAGTCCACAGCTCGTTCTCATTTAAGTCTATTGGCAGAGAAAGTCAGTCACTATATTGCCGCATGAACGCCAGTGTACCGTCTGCCAGCATGGCGCAGCGGGTAGCGTCACGAATTGCGGTACCGAAGGTCGCCGGTTCAATCCCGCCCACTGACAAAAATTATTTAATTCTGTTTATTATTTCCAGAAGATTCTACATGTTTCCTAAGGTCACTTGTAACTTCTACACATTTCATTTGTTAACTACTCTTGTAATCTCTAGTACGTTCTATCTGTGTATAAATAGAAGAGCATTCTGCCCAAGAGGTAGTCAGTGCTGCGTGTATGTTTGAGTTCTCAATAAACCTGTTCTCAGTTTAAGTGCTGTGTTCATTGACAAGTAACCTTCGAATTCACACCTGTCCCGGTTCCAACGCGACATAGTTTGGTGGAGACGCCGGGTACCCTGTGCAACAGCTGCATCGTCGTGGCTCCGATTAGGCAACGTAAAAGTCGCCGCCTACACGGACTGGAACCGGACTACAAAGGATATACTCAGTACGTCCTTCCGAAAGTCCGCGTCATTAGGAAACCCATGGCGGCAAGCCAGCTGCACATTCGACACCCATCGGTGTTCTGTGGAGACGCTGGACAGGATCCTAACAAATGGCTAAAAGGGTTCGACCGAGTCGCCAAGTACAACAGGTGGGATCATACCATGTGCTTGGCAAATGTTTATTTCTATCTGGACGGAACCGCCCAGCAGTGGTTCGAGAACAACGAAGAAAAACTGAATAACTGGGAAATGTTCCAGACGGAACTTAAGAAAACGTTTGGGGACCACCAGCGACAAATCCGCTCGGCGGAAGAACAACTGAAGAACCGGGCCCAACGACATGGGGAGCCGACGCAATCTTACATACAGGATGTTTTGGCCCTATGCAACGTAGTCAACCCGAATATGACTGAAGCCGACAAAATCACGCACCTAATGAAAGGTATTGCAGAAGACATGTACCAAGCTCTTCTGATAAAAGACGTCGCTACGACGGAAGAGTTCATCAAGTGGTGCCAGCGGATTGAGGAGATGCAACAAAGGAGGGTTGGGCGAAAGAAGTATGACAGACTTCCCAACGTAGTCCCTATGGCAGTTGTGGAAGACCAGCACGACTTTGCGTCTCTCATACGACAAATTGTGAGAGAAGAATTACAACAGTTCATGGCAGCTGGGACTCTTGAACCGAGTGAGCATCAGATCATGGCCATGGATGTAAGCCCAGTGGGTCATGAAGGAGCCGACGCGGCGGAAAAAGAGGTATTTCAGACAATAGCTCCTGTCTGCCGAGCCAATCGCACTCGACGTGAAGAATGGCCTCGCCCTGATATGACGTATGCTGCAGCTGCCAAACGGCAGCCTAGGAACCGGCCGACACGGCCACAACCAAATCCTCCGGCACCTATGACGTCCCGCAGACGAACGGACGTCTGGAGGACAGAAGACAACGCGCCAGTATGTTTCCACTGCGGGCGCCCTGGACATGTCATACGCTACTGCAGAGAGAGAAGACGAGTATTTGACGATTATTTTGCCGCAAGACGTCCGCCATCCGAACAGTTCTACCCCAGGCAGCCACCCGCTGACGAGTTCGGTCGACCTACGGGAAGAAGCCCATCGCCGTACCCTAGACGAGGTCGATCCCCGACGCGCCGCTGCCGTTCATCGTCGCCGGACAGAGCTACCAGCCGCTCCCCTAGCCGCCGCACGCAGGAAAACTAAGCAAGGCGACCATCTACGGAGGTGAGGCCGCCGCAGATGAAAATCCTCCATGGATGACAGTCACTAAGATGTCGGGAAATCTCATCAACGTTATAATCGACGGCCAACCTGTCCGGGCGCTGGTTGATTCAGGAGCTTCTTTCTCCGTATTGTCGGACAATTATCGTCGCACACTAAAGAAGACAATGTTCCGTGATACGGGGGCAACTGTGCTAAAGGTCGCAAATGGAAAGTACGTCCAGCCAGCTGGAGCTTGTGTCGCGAGAATAACCATCAACAACAGGACCCAGCCAGTTGAATTTGTCATTTTAACAGAATGTAGTCATAATGTCATCCTTGGATGGGACTTCCTTAAGGCATCCCAAGCTGTCATTGACTGTGGAACGTCTGAGCTGCAAATTGAAGAAGTCGTTGCGACGGGTACACGTAACACAGAATCTTCTGGGAAGTTATTCGCCGTTGACAACGTGACAATCCCGCCGTTCGCAATGAGAAGAGTCCCAGTCAAAAACACGGACGACCGCAACCTTGAAGTGCTTGTCGATAGTAGAAAGTTTATTAGGCTCACGAAAGAAATCTACATACCAGCGGCTATCATAAGCATTATCGGTGGTCGAGGAGACATTTGGATCACCAACTGTCACGAGCAGTCACAAATTATCCCCAAGGGAATGTGCATAGGGACAGCTGAACCAGTCCAGGAGGGCGAGCTCAACGTCATTAACGAAGATCCATGCTCTGTTACTAGTACCGACAACACGCTGGAGGAAACAACTATGGAACTGCCAATAGGGTCCGGCCTGGACCAAGGAACAACACCACCGGGTGTTAGCTATACTACGCCAATTCTCTGGTGTATTCACACCCCAGCAAATAAAAAGGTCAGACGAAACGGCCCACGATAAAGCATCGTATCAATACTGGGGATCATCCGCCCATTAGCCAGCGCTCGTACCGATTGTCACCAGTCGAAAGGCGAATAATTCGAGAGGAAGTGGAGAAGATGTTGCATAATGACATTATTCAACCTTCGGAGAGTCCTTGGTCATCTCCGGTGGTCCTCGTAAAGAAGAAGGATGGTACGTGGCGATTCTGTGTCGACTATCGGCGGCTGAACAAAATCACAAAGAAAGATGTCTACCACTGCCGCGCATCGACGACGCCTTAGACTGCTTGACAGGAGCTACATACTTCTCAACCATGGACATGCAGACAGGCTACTGGCAAATCGAGGTTGACGAAGCTGACAGAGAAAAGACGGCTTTTATTACACCTGATGGCCTCTATGAATTCAAAGTAATGCCATTCGGATTATGCAAACGCTCCGGCCACATTCGAACGCATGATGGACAACTTACTTCGACACCTTAAGTGGACGACGTGTCTTTGTTATTTAGATGACATTGTTGTTTTCTCGAAAACATTTGAAGAACATCTGAGTCGCCTGTCAACGGTGCTGAAGTGTGTTCAGACTGCAGGACTCCGCCTCAATCCGAAGAAGTGCCTCTTCGTCGCCAGAGAGATAAAAATCCTGGGGCACCTGGTCAACGGAGATGGCGTCCGCGCTGATCCAGATAAAGTAAGGGCAGTCATGGAATTTCCAACTCCTCAGCACATTCGTGATGTGAGAAGCTTTCTTGGGCTGTGCTCATACTTCCGGCGTTTCATAAAAGGATTCTGTAACATGGCACGTCCACTGCAAGAACTTTTGCAGGGAGACGCCAAGTTTTACTGGGATGAAACTAAAGAAAGATCTTTCCAGGCACTTAAGGAGGCTCTCACTTCCGCACCGTTCTAGCCTTATACGACGAGAATGCAGAAACTGAACTTCACACTGACGCCAGCGGTTATGGGGATCGGTGCAGTGCTTGTGCAAATTCAGGAAGGTGCTGAGAAGGTGATAGGCCTATGCATCAAGAGTATTCTCTAAGCCCGAGATAAACTACTCTACAACCGAGAAAGAATGCCTCGCAGTTGTCTGGGCTATCAACAAGTTTCGTCCGTATTTATTCGGCAAACCTTTCACCGTCGTAACAGACCACCATTCTTTATGTTGGCTAACCAGCTTGAAGGATCCATCAGGTCGACTAGCAAGATGGGCACTTAGACTTCAAGAGTACGACGTCACGGTGGTATTCAAAAACGGACGCAAACACAAGGATGCCGACAGCCTTTCAAGGAATCCTTTAATAGAACACAACAGCATGATTGGAATTTCAGCCCTCGCTGAATTAGGTGACGTTGCAGCTGAACAGAGGGAAATTCAGAGTTATTAAGAACCATAGACGCCTTGGAGAAAGGAGAACCGGCCAAAGGAGGGTTTCAATTGATAGATGGGACATTGTATAAGAACAACTACGATCCACTAGGCCCCAAGTGGCTTCTGGTCGTTCCAGCTCACCTCCAGCCAGCTATTCTCAAGTATTTCCACGACGCTCCAATATCCGGTCATCTGGGATTTGTGAAGACCCTGGACCGAATCAGACGCAGGTATTACTGGAAGGGTCTCTACCGATCTGTCAAGCATTATGTGAGTCACTGTAAAGAGTGCCAAGCGACGGAAACATGTGCCGCAATTACCTCCAGGTCATCTAGTGACCAATTCCACCTGCAGCAGTTCCATTCCACCGAATTGGGATCGACCTTTTGGGAGGTTCCCGAAGTCGACAACCGGTAACCGATGGATAATAGTCTGCACCGACTACCTCACGCGCTACGCTGTCACCAAAACCTGTGCCGACTGCAGAAGCTCCAGAGGTTTGCAAAATTTCTAGTAGAAGACATTATTTTGAAGCATGGAGCGCCACGTGTGATGATATCCGATCGTGGAAAGGTATTCCAGTCAAGACTAGTATCAGAGGTCATGTCAAGATGCGACGTTGTCCACAGGATGACAACTGCATACCACCCTCAGACAAACGGTCTCACAGAACGCTTCAACAAGACATTAGCCGATATGCTGTCGATGTATGTGGATGTTGAGCAGAAGGATTGGGATACAATACTGCCAGTGGTCACATTTGCTTATAATACAGCAAGGCAAGATACGACAGGCTTCACTCCGTTTTTTCTGCTCCATGGCCGTGAAGCTGAGACCACAATGGATACGCTGTTCCCATTCCAGCCGGACGACACTCAGGATGACTATATAAAACAGCTCATTACCAGGGTCGAAGAAGCAAGACAGCTGGCTCGCATACGAACACTGGCCACCCAGGAGAGGGACCGTCAGCGGTATGACGGCAAGCACCGACCTGTTGCGTACAACCCAGGAGATCTCGTATGGATTTTTACCCCTGTCCGGAAGGTTGGGCTATCAGAAAAGTTACTGAAGCGGTACTTTGGTCCGTATCGTGTCATACGCCGCCGGTCAGACGTCACATACGAAGTCGAGGATTATGAGCCGTCTTCGAAACGACGAAAGCGAAGGGACATTGTTCACGTCCTCCGCATGAAGCCTTACTACAATCCTGACGAGCAGCTAGGCACAACCAGCTTCTTGTTCAAGGACTCTGAGGACGGTTTGGATACTGAGGAAGTCGGACAGGAAGATAATAGTACAAACAGGAGGGGCCCTCCAGAACTGCCATACAGAGGACCCACGACAAGATCAAGATCCAGGACACTTCAGCGTGCCCCAAAAGAAATCTAACAGCGGGACGCTGTTTTCCTCAGGAGAGGGAGCAATGCCGCATGAACGCCAGTGTACCGTCTGCCAGCATGGCGCAGCGGGTAGCGTCACGAATTGCGGTACCGAAGGTCGCCGGTTCAATCCCGCCCACTGACAAAAATTATTTAATTCTGTTTATTATTTCCAGAAGATTCTACATGTTTCCTAAGGTCACTTGTAACTTCTACACATTTCATTTGTTAACTACTCTTGTAATCTCTAGTACGTTCTATCTGTGTATAAATAGAAGAGCATTCTGCCCAAGAGGCAGTCAGTGCTGCGTGTATGTTTGAGTTCTCAATAAACCTGTTCTCAGTTTAAGTGCTGTGTTCATTGACAAGTAACCTTCGAATTCACACCTGTCCCGGTTCCAACGCGAAAATATATATATACTATATATATATATAATCCTTATGCAACATCCCACAAATTATACAGATCGAACCTGAATTTACTGTATGTAACAATTATGTTTATTGATAACGGTACTAGATTACATAACTGTCGCAGTGAATAGCATTTACAGCTTGATACTATGCTAAAAGTAACGAAACTGATACACGTTTTGCAGTGTGATAAGTCGATTAGTTCTATAAAGTCCCGGGTTCTGAATTACTGGTAGAATTTTTGACTGTTTTATTTAATATTTATACCTGAGTTTCTAATATCTATTTATGTGAAGAAGAGGACTGTGTATGAGATGAACATCTTCAATGTGAGTTTGAATATTTTTTAAAGAGTCGTCATTTATGTATTTCTTATTTAAAATACACAAAATTATGTCATGATTTATCTATTTAAAAGGAAATTATTCCTTACTTTTCACAACAATCATTCCGCGATTTTTAATGACTTCCGCGAAAACTACCAAACTTCTACGCACTTTCGAAATAGAGAGACAGTCAAGTGAGGATTTTACAAATAAAAATGCATTGGAATTTCTGAACAAAACGCTTTAACGAATGATATTTTATGGAAATCATCAGAACTGGAACTGTTATGCGGATTGAAACAGAAACGTGTTGATGATCCTAACAAAAGTCATCTATCCTAAACTTGTAATTGAAGCAGGTACGAAAATAAATTTCCCCACTAAATAAGTTAATAAATTTCGTGGTCTCTATGGAAGTCTATAAGTTTTAAATATTGCTCTAGGGTTGAGAAAGAAATTTTTAAAACTCTATTTTTGGAGCACAAAACTTTATGGCAGGAAACGGTGGTATTATAGAAAATCGTTGAAAAATAAGTGAACTGGGAAAAGTGCGTAATGAACGTCTTTTTGAAATGGTGAGGAAAGAAGTTTGTGGAAGATTCTAACAGAAAAAAAAGATGGACAGTGCATTAAATTGAGATATGCGGGATTGGTTAATTTGTTAGTGGAAGAACAATCGCAGGTATTGATGGAGGATTGCATCAACTAGTCGAGAGACTGATGGCAAAAAACATAAAACAAAAATTAAATGCCAAAATCGTTAAAATAAAACAGGAGATGATCCAGGCATTTTCCTTAAGTGATTGGAGAGTAACCATGGAATGGCCTGACGGAAATTCGAACCCGCCTCCTCCCGAATGAGAGGCCCAGAACGTTACCTCGCACCCTCCACGCTAGGTAATAGGAATCAAACCTATTACAATTAGTGTAAAGGCACCAATATACCTCAGAAGAAATTGTATACAACATTCACACCACTGAGTGAAGTAGCCGCTTATTAACGTTAAACAAAAAAAAAAACTAGACTTTGTCATAGAAATTAATTAAATGCATTTAAATCATATATGTGAATGAAAAAACGGTATGTGGATTCTGGAAATAAATGAAACATGTCACTGGAATAATCTTTTTCCTCTGTCATCATTCTTTTGTTGATTAATTCATATTAGACTTCTGAGCTTTTGACGACATTGTGGTTTGAAAAGCTGTAATAATTTAAAGTTGAATGAGTTTAGTTGATATAAAGAATAAAGTTTTAAAACAAAACCTTTTAAATTGAATTTTTAAGGGGCAAATCTGTAACGAAAATGAATGAACCTAATAAAGTCTGCGAAACTGATACGAAAGTGTACTCTTCACAGTATAATGCTTGCTTACCTTTCGCTGAATTCCTAAAGAATAGATCCTCAAAGTCTAGTGTTAAATGTTTGGTTAGATTTGTAGGGAAGCAGGTACTCGATCACCTGTAATTACTGAAGAAAATTTATCACTGTGTTTTCATACAGCTCTCAAAGTTAAAATTCGTAATTGTTCTCAAAGAATTTAAGATTATAAAGTAAAACGTGAATTAGAAAAATGAGTAGTAAAATTGCCACAGGAGAATACGTTCCATCGCGATTAGATTATTTTATATATTGAAATAAGTTAAGAAAGAAATGATCATTCAGTTTCTGAAAAGTGTCATTTGCTTTTTAATTGGAGGAAAATATATATTATTTGCTGAAAAACCACACTTAAATTAAAATTACAACTGTAATTATGTATCTTTAACGTTGCCAATCATGAAGTCAGCCAGGAACAAGGAATGAGATTTAATATATAATTTTCAAAAGATAATGCAGTAAAAATTGTTGGATAATCCTTCAAAACATTCAAAAGGTACTCTGATCAGTCTTATTACGCCTGATAATGTTTTATCAGTTTTCATTAAATCATTTATCCTGTCTAACTTGAGGAGGAGGAGCGTTAGGTTTATATCAGGACGATCAGCAGTTTCGTATGGTGAAGGCTGTGGTGGTTTCGCCAAAGCAATTTCCTTGCAGTGTGCGCACCTGAAAGGGGGCCGCTCGTAAACCTTCCCTCCAGTGGCACTGTATGGAATCAGGTCACGTGGAATTGGCTAGCGACCAAGCGACGAAAGTTGTAATGAAATATCGACCAGCGGCAAAAACGTTGGCTAATCAAGTAATTGATGGAGCACCATGCAGCAAGAGCATTAAATTACAAGCTGTTTATTCAGAAGTAACTAAAGGGAAAAGTTTAGTTATAAATAGGGTGTTCGTTGGCACATTACTGTTGGGAATAAATTATATTTAAAGGATATTTACGTACTGAAGGTGGTCTACAGTCTTCTGATTGTTTCCCACTAACTTTTCAGTCAAAGACGAATGTGACGTGTGATTTAACTTCCTTTTTCAGGTTTTGTTCTGAAACGGCGGGGACTCGGCAATTTACATGTAGGATTCCGATTAATGCTAATCGCTGATATGATCGCTTAACTCACACATTCTGAAAGATTGAGACAGTTTAGTTAAGACACTCCTTCCCCATCCCCATCCCCGTTTACACCGCAGCATGAACATATAGTGTGTAGTCGTCGAATAGAGGTTTGACTGGTTACTAGTATTTGCCCGAGACTTCGTCCGTATGGGCCAGATCTGTCCTGAATCATTCATCGTCGTCACCATCATCAACGTTCTATCATAAGGCAGGTTTTAACATGGCTGCTCCCATGCTCTTTTTCCACTAGAGAGTGATCATGCTCTCCTAGAGACATATTAATGTGGTAGTATCCCGTTACTTTCCTGAAATATATTGGACGGATGTTGTTTGCCATCGGTCTGCTAAAGTGTAATTATGTTCTATATGATAGATGTGTTTTTTTTTGATTCATTGGAGCTAAGCATAAAGTAAATAGTTATTACAATATTTTAACTCTTACTATCAGGCCATTTATATTCTACGCTTATTTCACTGTATATTTTTCAGATTCTTGTTGTTTTCAGAAATTCCACCCTCAATTGTACTTTGATACAAATTACTCGTAGTACCTACCAGCTATTGATAAGTCAGTGTTGTAAAGTATGACTTGGTACGATTAACAGTAATATCACGGAGGCATGCCGCAAAGCAACGACTAACATCCGTTATGATCTTTGTCGTTGGAGACACGATTATATGTGAAAACTTTTTCACGACTATCTAATTATTATTATTTTCAACTCGCTATTTCCTGATCACAATTCACGCTGCTGAACTTACAAAAAATCTCCTGTCAACAATTCCCACCGTGATAAACCGTTTCTAAGTAACGATAATCATTATAAATTTAAAAAATGAGCACCTTCGGCACACTACAGCGATTTAGTGACGGAATAGAGCCTACGAATAAAAAGCTTTATATAGTGCTTTAGAATTAAATCACGTTTATTTGATGTTGTTTTAGCTCCATCCCCAATTAACGTAACGTAATGAATAACCCTATAGTCCAGATCCTAAGTTGTGTTTTTTGTGTGATAACCACGTTTAAGTAGTCATGGATGCTCATAGATAAAAGGATTTGATCTTCAGAAGAGATATTAATTCCCTCCTCCGGCCCCGAGTGATATAGAGTTATGTAACATAGGTACTAATTTTAATACATAATTTAAGGTTTCAGCCAGTCGAAACCCCCTAAAAATCTGATCTGCCGTTTTTATGTCATGTCTGATATAGTTAAAAAGTTTGAAAGTTTACAAGAGATTTTAATATCCTCCCCCCAGTGCCAAATGTTGTTGCGTCATAAACGTATTTAACATTTAAGTCGTACCCTACGCTTTCAGACTGCGAAAAACCTATCAAAAGCTTTTGTGTGATGCCGGAAGAAACGGATAATGCCGATTTATAGGTTTATAATTACAGTTGTATGGAGCCACGATTGTCTTTTTAGTATGGGTACGAATATAGAATAGTCCAAGTTTATAACGTTATATGCTGCCTTGACCACAATTAAAACTGATATTACTAACAATTCTAATAAAACATTACACTAATGAAATACAGATATTATACAATATCTGAATAAAAATAACAAACATAGTGACCCAACGACAAAGAACACGCACACAATGTAAAATTCAAATACAATGTAATAAAACGTCTGATGTGACCTCAAATCTGGCATAGAATGTAAATACCTAAAAACCTAAAGACAGCCAGGCAACGTGATAGTACTGGTTGAAAAATGGCGACGACAGGAAAGACATCATTGAATCTTAAAGTACAACCTTCTACCATGTTTTATTTATCCATGAGATTTACCATATTTTTTAACGTGTTTGCTGTAAAATGAAATCCAACGACAAACTAACTTCATGCAAGCAAAGAAAGTAAAATAGATCTTGCGATTTCATCGGATCGAGTCGGCTACCTGTTAGTTATGGATGATCATACATAAAAGGGCACGATGTTCAAAATAGATATTAATTCCGTTGGGCTCAGTCTGGCGGAGCTCCATCCAGCCAATAGCATCTCGGTGACCCGCCGGCCGTGACAGCCAAAAAAATTATATCTAGCAGACTAGCAGAGTTCCCGCCGTTATCCGGTCTGTTGTTGATTTAACATTAGAGTATTTTTAGCCGTCAAATGAGAAAAATGTTGATTCAGATTGATCAAAATCGCTCCTTCGTTTTAACAAATCGTCGACCTATCACCACTTTATTCAGAAGGGGATGGGTTGAACGTGTGGAGTCATTTGTTGAAATTGTGTACAGAATGCCAGTCATCCCCACCCTGTCTTTTACTCCTTGGATTGAGTTTTATTTATTCCTATAGCTTTTGAAACCAGTTAATGAAAAACACTACCACCAAGTTTCGTCAAAATCACCCAGCCTTCTCTGAAAAGCTGGAAAGTTCGAGAGGCATCCCTAAACGCAGTGGGGGTAGTTATCATCCTGACGGGCTCAGCAAGTGTAAGCATTCCTCATATAACTATAGTTCACAGTATGGACGACATAAGACGAAAACAACAAATAATTAAAACCACACTTCCTAGGGCCAGACTCGAACCGGCCAGTCTAAATACGTGAAGCCCATGTGTATTCTAGACACTTGCTACTGGGGCTGGTGACAATTTTAGTCTGAGAGGCTGAAACACGTGAATAATATTTCATGCCAATCGCTTAATTTGTTATATGCATTTAAACGTCTCATACTCACCCCATCAAGAATAAACTGTGTTGGGACTGATTTACTCACACAGTGGTTTGAGTTACCCCGGTAGAAACGGATGTGGTAAGTTTCATTAAAATTATCCCAGCCGTTCGGACGTGATGCAGGAACAAACATTAAAAAATATATTATTGGAATTAGCGTGGTAACAAAGTAGGCGATGATGATTTGACGGATCTTTGAACTTTATTTTTTTTGTCCAGTAAAGTTATGAATGATGTTATTTAAATTCTGTCTGGAAATATATTCCTCCGAATTCTGCCGATTTCGTATGTTAAATGATCTTGGAAAAACCTCCTTAGAGGACAAGGGATACAGTACTGAATGATTAATCTAAACTACCATCCTACAAAAGCCTCCTCACGGATGCAAGTAGGATACGTGCACGGATGCAGGAGAAGAATTAATATCAGTTAAACCGAACAAAGAAAGAAACCGACTGCTTTCATCTCTACGTTTAGTACACATTTGGTATTAGTTTAACTCGCGGAATTGAAAAGAAATACATCTGCAGGCGCTACTTGTGTGCTTGACAGGTACCTCGTGTGATTGTATCTGTAAATAATGCTGTGACAACTCTATGGCTCCCTTTATTTCTCGAAGTTGTTGATTTTAGCCGAAATTCAAAAAAACAACTCGGTGGCCCCACCAACAGTTATAACTCCATAACGACGGTCTTCTCGAAATAACTTTGCAAGGTGCAATTTTCCTAATCGCTTAAATAATGGACTAGAAGTTATACTAATCAGCCAAAATGCCTTCAAATCTGTCCATAAAACTTATATCCCTAAATGAACTTTGTAAAACCAAATATTTTAAAAAATCAATCCCTTGAAATTTAGATCTCATTTCGCAGCTTCACAACAAGCAACTACTTCTCAAATACTGGCATCTGACTTTCGCCAGTTTTAATATTTCTCTCGAATGATTCTGTCTCATTCCAAATTCTTTTTGCCAAATAGTCAATGTAGAAAATTATTTAGTACACAGATCTCATATTTGTCTGTATTACAATCTTTTCCTTTATCTCTTTTCTATTTTCTTACTAAAAACCAGTCCTTAGTGCCTGAAATATGTTCCTCTTTGTATCTCCCCTTCATATCAGATTTTTCTTAAAATTTCAGTCTTCAGCCATCATTTTCAGAGCGTGTTTATTCCCATAACTTTTCAGTTAACGTAATCTTAACATCAGTAGCATCACTGCCCTTATCATACATGGTTTGTAACGAATTGTTTCAAACTTTAAACCTTACTATAAGAAGTACGCAACATCACGATAACATTGATGAAATATATAAACTGTTTATGGCGATGTTATAACCTTTTAAACGTTTATTCTCCTTTTTGTTATATGCATTCAAATTTCGTGGCCAATAAGTTCATTATATCTGGAATACTCTTTAGATTAGCTTGGACTGAAAGCAGAGATAATGGCTGTTTGAATTTAATATAAATTCAAGTCACATCATCTTTTAGAGAATTAAATTTCACTTCCCTTATAACAGTTTCACTTAATTTTGGTGTATCATGCATATCATTGCAGATTTATGAGCAGTTGACGTGAAGTATTGTGCAAACGAACTATTTCAAAAAGGACTGGTTAAAACAAAGCGAGAGAATATTACTTCCTTATCCCCATGGGTATTATGCAGAAAATACCATCCGGAAAAACGTGGCTTGCCAGATAATGATAAGAAGGCGGTATAGTTCAGACGAACACCTGGATATGTTAGTCCGAGATAAGGCCTCCCAGAATAAAACGTATTACCGGCACTAGAAAGCTGCTGCGCCGCTTTAAATAGAGATTATGCATTATGAAATTCAACCTGAGAACAATCAGACCAGAATATCATCCCAGTCGTTTCGAGGATGGACGGAACGGGCTTAGATGTAGAGCGAGTTCATTGAGTATGAGCAATGTATACTTCATAAGATATATAAGAAAACAAGAAATCAGGAAACGTAAAAAAAAGAGACGAATAGGAAAGAAAGAGACATAATTTTTTTCAGTATGAATATTCATTCGACATTCGTACAAAGACTTTTTAATTCAAATATTAACTCACTGCTGTCTGCAGTTTATAAAAATTGTTCAAGACACTGAGCCGTTCAAATAATGGAGTTTAAAACATTTTTGAATCATCTGAATGTTGGGAAATATGAATTTTAATTCGAAATGTACTTACCGAAAGGGAGGGGAAAAGTGAAAGTTACCAACAACTTGATGAAGCAGACAAAAGGGTACTGAAGTATACCAGAAATAATCTCCATTAAGGCACGAAAATGGCAGACATTGCAAAAATTACCACAAAA